>PQXJ01000129.1:0-80740 GCA_004786225.1 Botryotinia narcissicola | reverse complement strand
ATATGCCTATCTATGGTTCGTCTAATCTAGCCTGTTTAGATAACCGTATTACTAATCACTACACGTGCTTAGCATTGGTAACTTCTATTCCTTTTAACAGGTTTGATGTTAATCAAACTACTTATACCCTTTTGGGGTTATGTGGCCGAGTGATAGAGTACTAGGTGCCAGGTGCCGTGACAACAACAATAATCTACTCTTGTCTATTATCCATTCAACTATTTCTAATGTCCACCAGTGGGTGCATGGACTGACAGGACACTTCCCAATTTCGGATATTTTTCATAGATTTATTCTTCAATTGTTTGATATCAAAATTTGTATTTTGATTATTTTATTTTCATTCAAAATTTATAACAATTTTTAAAACAAATGGTTCAATATATCAAAAGATATTTATAAGTTTATTTTTGTACTATTCCGTGAGTCCGTACACCCACTGGTGGTCTAAGTAACTAAAGTAAAGTTTATATATAACTATAATCCTTAAGATTTACTAGATGGATTTATATTATATATTAGTCTTAAAACTAATAAGAGTTTGATATAAATGTAACTAAAGATGAGAACTCAATGATTATATTTAATATAATAGTATAAGTAATCAAATCTAATCTACAAGCGAAATAGAAGTAAGAACTTATATCTAAAAAGAAGTGATAGGAATACTAATCTAGAGCCTATAGAATGATAACTTCTTATATTAGTTATCTCATTACAGGAATTAATATGCTAGAGTTGATTCTAAGACAGTTCATGCTCTGAAGTATTTAATTTAATTAAAACGAATTGAGAAAACTAGACTTAGATTTTACTGACTAATTCTCAAAACAACTAAATAGATTTACTCATTTGGAAGTATCTAATACGATATAGGAGACGATAGTTATCTCTTAATTATATAAGTTAAGATGTTACAAGTAGTCTAATTCTTACATTCGAAGACTAGACGTCTATAACTTACATTTAGATAACAGATCTTACATTTCAAGTTAAAGTTAATCTTAGGATTATAATAATATATCTATCTATAATTAGAAGAGTTAATATTATAAGTTCAAATAGGTTAAACGAGAACTACTAAGATCTAAATGAGAATAATATACTAGACTTCTTAACTTTTATATTACTACGAGCTATACGTACTTAATTATAATAATCATACAATTACATTACGAATAATAAAGAAAACAAATTCAAGTTCAAGAGGCGAGATCTCTTGATTACTAGATAGAACTATATACTTAATCACATCAGCTTGTATTTAGATGATATATAAGAAGTACTTAGTCTAATGTTTTTGTTTTAGAGTGGATTTCTTATACAAAGATGATTAGTAGAAGTAAGATAGTAGGCTTAAGGATAATAGACGAGAGATCTAATGCGTTGATTAGAATAACGTACTAGATTTTGAAAATCAGACGACAAATAGTCGAAATGTTCAAGTCACGAGATCTAGGGCTAGAATCAGGTGATTAGCGTCATTGAGAGAAGTAGCTAACCGGGAGATAGTCACCGGCGATACTGAGTTTATAAAGAGAATGTTTTAATGACAGTAAACCTACTTCAAAGTTTCGATCTAACTGCTTAATAGGTGATAAAGAAATGAGAAGCAGTCTATTAGAATTAGCTGAAGGCTATCTATGGGCTTGAAAAGCTATACTGAAGCTCATAAAGAGCTCAATTAGAGGGGTAGATCTCTATATTTACAGGTCAATTATAGTATCCATAGCCTAAAAACCTTTCACGACGTTAAAAACTCAAAGTAATAAGCAGATTTTCACGATTAAGAACGAAAAACCGGAAAACCGTTCGTAGTCTATGATAGTGAAAAGATGTAGTAAGCAATGAGTAGTGAGGGAATTATTCACGTCATTACGAGTCACAAGCATGCAGAGAAAGTATAATTTAGGCAGGAAACAGTTCAATTCGGAAAGATTGGTAATAGAATTTGGTTCTTTAGGGCATCACCCTCTTTCCCCACAACAAAACTGATTCGAGACGAGCCAAATGCGACGTTTCCACCCACAGAAACCCCCTACTTGCGGATCATTCTTTTCTGTCTACGCATAACTCTTCCCCTACCTCCACCAAGGTTCGCCTGTCGACCAGCCTGTAGAGAATGTGTTAGCGATCTGTCAAGAAGAAAAGTGTAGCCGCAGCAGGATATATACGTACTCGAACGGCAGCAAGTTCTGCATTGAGCGCAGCAATCTCCACGTCCTTCCCAGCGATTTCAGCGGTCAAGACACCAACTCTTCGCTCGGCCCATAGTGCTCTTGTCCACCAATGGTGGATTACGTCGTCTTTGTCGAGGATCTTCTCCTCCAACTCATGCTGTAATTGACAACGTTAATTATTCTTCAAGCCAAGATCGTTAGATCGATCTTGAGGAAACTTACCATCTTCTCAACCATTCGTAAGATCTTTCGGGACAACAAGCAAAGGGTTGGAAGTACGTGCGACATTGTCGAGAGTTGTTTGATTGATGTGGTGGAGGTTGTTTAGTTGGATTCTGAGGTTGTAAAGGTTTAGAAATTTCTGGTGCGAGAAACTGAATTTAACTTCAAAATTACCTGAAGACTGAAGCTTACGCGAAGTTTATCTCGTTATTGTGGGGCCAGAGACCAGAAACTACGCTAGAATCGATACTAGTCTTCCTTAGGCCTCCTACTGACGTTGTTCTAAGGATAGATAAGGCTGGCCTCTAGCCTTGTATAGTACTAGCAGCTTGGCTCACATTTTCCTGAGCTTGAGGTCAGTCTAGTCCTTCAAATCAGTAGCAGCTTAAAATGAGGTGATGGTCGTTGGGCCTGGAACACGCAGGATCTGCCAGTATATTGAGCCATTACGAAGAAGATTCGAGTATAAACGACGTGTAAGGCCATGTAGAGTAATCGCAGACGCCTGCGAGAGAAGCGACGTAGTATCATAGTGTCATGTAGAGAATTGATCAAGAATTACTGAGGTTTTGATTTGCATTGAGAATATGGAAGTCTGCTGGAGTTTCCTGTCCTCTCGGATCAGTTTGCGAAGTACGCGATTCTGCAGCGAGAACCCCAATCGAACAATATCAATACTTATATATGAAACGATCGATCTTCTTGACTAAAAACACATCTGAAATACTAGAACTGAAGATCCATCAAAAAAAAGCGCTATTTTCGAAGAACGTTGCGAAATTATGTGACTGAAGCTCTTCATAAATCTGTTCTTTTGAGAAAACTGACCCCGCCAAAATATTTCTCTTTCCACAACCTCCCAATTTCCAAAGACCGCCGCAGATGTCTCTGTGCTGCTACTATTTCAATTCTTTTTCGCAGTTGACGAGCAGAAAATTCGTTGTGTGTCTTCTCCTCTGGGTATGCCCTGTTTCAGCTCTCAAATGCGTTTCCGCGTATTGTTCTGCACCGACTTTTGACCGGCACTTTCTAAAAAATAAAATACGACCCATCACAGTAAGTTTCAAGAATTCAAGGCCCTTTTCAATGTAATATCAATAAACATGTATGCATTGTATCAATAGCTAATTAAAGACGAAGCTAGTATTTCCCGCATCTACGTTAAAGACATCATTGTCCCAACGAAGGCAATTATCCATCCATCTCGCTCCGAATGTCGAATTCCCGTCAAAAAGAAAGGGCCCACACACAATACCCTATTCCACGACGAAATTCACAGGCTGATAAGCTCATGCTAAAGTCATCAATACGATGAAAGCCGCTTTTGAAAACAATTATATGCGATGTGGAGGATGGAAAATGCCCCAAAATTACCGCAAACCAGAGAAGAACACCCTTTCAAAGGTACTATCGAAGAAACTAAAAAATGAGAGATGTGAGATCGACGTGAATTAAGAATTACAAGCCGAACCTGTGCTACTCTCTGAGGTTAGAAGGGCCTAGGACAATCACTTGAAAGACCCCGGAACAATAGCATTCCTATATGCATAAACGCCAACGAGATTGAACAACCCAGATAGGTCAAACTGACCATGCATACTATACTCGTTGATCACTATTCCGACACCATGGCTTGCATTCAGGGCTTCGAGTCAAGCTGCTAAGCTATGACGACGCAGGTGACGAGAAACCTCGTTGCCTTTGACGCAACCTAGGACACCCGGCAGAGGATTTAAGGTCTATGAACCTCCTACTCAAAAGGAGCCGCATGGACTGTACAATTTTCGCAAATAGGATACAACAATCAACGATTAGGCAAGTGTCCTCGTGCTCTATATAATGCCATTGAAATCCTAATATATGCCATCGCTTGCAGCACTTCCCGCAGAAGTTCTAATCTAGAAAGCGGAAGATCTCAGCTCACCATTCCTTAAGCTCTTAGATGAAGAATAATATAAGGAAATCATAGTGTGGGATGAGTCCGAAGATCTTGAAGGACATTTTGACACTTCTGTTGGTCGTTGGGTAGAGCCTTTCATGGGATCTATTCTGAAAAGTATGCAGGTCCAAAACGCATTTGGCAAGAATCAATTGTGATGATCCAATGTCCCAAGATAAATGGTGGGGAGTTCCCGCGCACTCTAGAAATAGTAAGTCCATGAATGTTACGCTACAACTTTCGGGCAGGTATGGTCGTGTGGGAGAGGAAGGTGTCGACGTGAATGCACCTTCAATCTTATGAGGCATATACAGGATAAAAGCCAAGCTATATAGCCAAATTCAAGAACAGATAGATGGTTCTCATGAGAATCATAATGAGAAGTGTAACAAGACTAGAACTTTAGGACCTACATATATCAGAAGCTCTCAAAAGAAGTGGAGAGGCATTGCATGTCCAAAGTCCAAAGTATCATCAAAAGTTATGGTCCTCCCCCTCTAATACTGAATTGCCTTTGCAACCAGCGCTTGATATTCTAGGACCGTTGTTCTAGTACTTGTCTTTTCAATCATCGAACTTGAACTCACCATGTGAAATAGTGAGACATAACTACCATGCCGGAGACGGGCAGTGAACGTGCATGGAAATGCTTTGCTGTCTTCAAGAATAACAGTCTACAAGTTGTTCGATCGCCATTTAAGTTTTAGACTCCCAAAGTAAGTGATGGCTGTGGGACCACAGTACATATGCTTGCGAACATTGAAGTGAGGTATAATATGACATCGTAATCCGTCGTTGCTGGCGAACAGTTGATGCATTAGCTGGAGAGCGAGGCACGAAGTTCTTCCCCTATGGTTGCACTGCCATCCAGAAGAGCTTTTAGTAATTTAATTTGTCCGAAACGTTCAAGAAGCAAGGAAGGAATTTTGAGCGGTTGACGATGAGCTGCTGGGAGGGAGGGAAAGTTGTCTTGTCTGGGTAGTTAGTCTTTCAGGATGGCCTGAGGCGATACATCGTTTCAGCAATCCAAAAGCCATACCTTCGAGCAACACAACAACTTTTAGAGTTTCTCTCCCCCAAAAGTAAATACTGAGCTGTCACAAAGACATGAGATGTGACTGGAGACGTGAGACGTGAGACCAGCTTTAAAGTCGGTAAAGCGAGCGATGGCAACCAGGACTTAAGGTTTCATTCCAACGACTGAGCCTGTAATTACCACGAGAGAATAGGCTTAGAAATAACGTGAGACTTTGGAAGTTCGAGAGGGTTGTGAAGCCGCGAGTGTCACGGGGTAGGTAACATAAATCTAGCTCCAAGCTCGAGGCCTCCTGAGAGGATGTCCATAAAAGCAGTAGAAAACAGCATGGTGAGTCTGATCTTCCAAATTTGCTGATACATCCTCGATTTGAGCTCCGTTCTTATACTATTGGTGACTCCATTTAGTGGGAATGGACAGAAGCGTTGGCTTTGAATTCGAAACGCCTCAAAACACTTCGAAGTAGAAAGTTCATCGAAATATCTGTTTATCTAGGAGACTGTTTGGGAAGCTCGGCATACTCTGTTAGAAGCTTATTTCCCGAACAGAGCACCAAGAGAGTATGTCGCGTGGAACAATTGAGGAAGGGTCGAGGGCGGGTCGCTCAATTCATACTCGAGGTCTTCTTGGTAGATAATTAGATCAACAATGTAGGAGCGATTCGTGAAAATAAACGTCTGAAAGGGCTTAAACGAAAACCATTGAATGCATCTGAATTGTAGATCCTTTGGGAGCTTGAGTGTTAGAAAAGGTTTGCTGGAGGGTCAACAAGTTGTAATAATATGGTTCTTTGATTCAGGTGTTCGGAGAGAATAAAATTTGTTCCAGAGCTCGGACCATCACAACAACATCACACTGATCAAAAACAACCTCTTGATTTACAAAACAACTATCTGAGGCAGACATACAAGAAGACATCAAAGAACCTTGCTCTTTGATAGCTTCTTTCCTTCGTCAATCATTCCAAAGAAAAGGGGAGGTTGAACAGAATGGATACATATTGAATCACTTGTCACTCTTGAACCTTGCATGTGGTTTTGTTAGTCAGATTCACACTTTGTCACTTTCATAGACGTCAACTTCGTAAAGGGGATGATGACAAAGCTTTTCATATTGGAAGATCCTGCCCTACTACTCTTGCAGAAAGATTGTTCTCGAAGTTTGCGAGAATATGACAGAAAAGGAAACGCAGTCCATATTATGAGTCTGGTATCTAGTGTTGAAAAGGAGACTTCTTTCATCATCTAAAAGCAACGAGCCAAACGGGATGGCTATCGAAGCAGAAGCAAATGCCTCAATGTGGTAAGTATCGGTGCATCTGAGACATATCCCCGCCAAACACTTCCATTGCCTGCTTCCCCTTCTTCCAATTGCGTGCCAGTTGCAAGCATGAGTCTTCCCGTAATGTGTAGTTGTGCCGCGCGAGTGTGTCGGAAACTCGGTTTGTCGTTGTGCCATTTGTTGTGCAAGGACGTTGAATCATATGTCGTCCACCATTTTTCTTCCTATAATGGTTCATTCTCTGTATTTTTTACGCCTCGCGCGAACAAAAGGCAAGTGCTGTGGGACTCTCTCATCTAGTGAGAAGAAAGTGAGAAAACAGCCAGCCAGGGCGAATTTCTGTGATGAAACACTGAAGGGAGCTAGCAGCCCTTCAAGAAGAAAATCATATATCTACATGTATATGCTCTTGCCACGTTGCCTTCCTGACACTTGCTTATGAAACTGTGCCCCGCCACAAGGACCCTTCGTCCTTGAACCTCTTAGAAATGGCGTTGACGTTTATCTTCTCTCTCCTGATTTGTAGTGTCGTGACTTCTCTTGCTTCTTCTCAATGAACCAGCACTGGAAGATGTTGCAGCATTGGCCAATGCTACCCTGACCCTTGGACGACGGTTGAAATCAATTTTCTGGGCTGACAATTTCACTGCTTTCCGGGGAAGCAATGGATTAGCAACATCTGCGACAGCCGAAGACTCAACAACAGAAGTTTGGGATTGATCGACTTGCTTTTGTGGAGGCTGCTGTAAACCTTTTGGCACAGCTGGAATATCAGACCCAGCGCTACTGTTAAAAATATAACCATCATCAAAATGCTTTTCTCCCTCTTCCTTGAAACCATTTGATGAGTTACCAACAATCATAAATTTAGCCTCGTCGATGCCATCTTGTAATTCATCAATCATTAGTTGCATAAGATTGACGATTGCATGAAAGGTAGTATCACCGGCGTCAACCGCAGCTTTGATCTTCGATAAATCGTTGAGAAGCGACTCTACTCGTTCATTGCCAAACACCTCGACGAGAAGTTTAGCAACTCCTTGTCGAAGATTTTTCAAGTCAGATGCTAGTTGGTGGATCTTTTCGAAGACTTCCTGCATTTGAAGATCTTTAGCGGCACCCTCATTATGTTGTACCGGCTCTGAGGAAGTTGTATTGGTATTAACTTCCTTTCCTTTGCGAGACCGCACGTTGTTCTTGTTGTTGATGGTGCCTTGTGCCGTCTGTATCTTAGGTGTGCCGATGTCAACTTGCTTGACTTTCTGAGGCCGCGTGCTGTTCAGAGTCATTTCGAGAATTTATTCCTCGTTTCTGCTTATTCTTCGAGATCTCCTAGATTATTTAGCTTGATAAGCTGTCCACAAGTTGCATGTGCCACATGCAATAACTCTGAATCTCGGAAAAGTGATAGGCGTCGGCAGGAAGATGCAAAATAATCTGCTTCACAGGTTGCGAATAAATTTTTTATATTTGCGATAAATATTCTAAAGGTGGCTGGTCGGCCGTCTGCGTGTATTGCTTGATAATTCAAGATGTTGTAAAACATGGAAGTCTAATTGAGCGAGCGGGTGTAAAGATAGAGAACCGTAAACCTATAATCACAACTTTCTATTCAATATTTTTATTGCTCTAATTAAGAAGAACAAGAAGTGAAATATTGGTGCAATCAATTATATAGCCAATAATCTCATTGCTCAAAACAAAGTCCCAAAACAGGAAGCAAGGCTTGATTTTACATGCGACTGACCTATATAAAAAGTGTCAATTCTAGATATAAGAATAGAAGCCATCAAGTCAAATTGCATCATGAAATATGTTGTGGAGTAGCTCTGTCTATAGAAATTGCGAAGAATGTTAATGCCAATACGCCATTCTTCCAACGCATAGAGTGTGTCAGGAATTATGAATAGTATATCAATGTAGATTCTTGAAGGCGAACACAGTTCTAAGTTCTGACGGATTACAAGAAACGCAATTTATTCAACTCACTGAACCATTCATAGATTCATAAGGAAGTGTGATAAGTTGCGTATGTCAACGACCACAAAGAAAAGACCTTCAATAAAAGAGGGGACCTCTATCTAGTTTAGATTCTACCAATACCAAGAGCGTTCTGCAAACACCTGCAGCTACTCTGCCCATTTTGTTGTGCCGCGACATTTCCAAAAGCTAAACTTCGAACCATCAATCTTCCGTCCATGTATGCATGATATCTGGATTGGCTCTTGTCTTGCCCAGCTCAATCTTTCCATCCAGCTTCCTTGCCGCCACGATTGGTGAAATATACCTTTCTGGTGCTGAACTGGGTCGATCAGTTCTATAACTGAGTTTCGGTGTTGCAACTGGTTGGCTTCGATTGACAGCCTCCAGAAGCTTCCGATGGGTAATCGCGGGTGATTTGCCAGTTGATCCTGAATAATGCTGCCTCATCGAAATTTGACGATTGGCACTTGAGTGGTGAGCTTATTCCTTCGATGCAACCCCATTTCCCGTTTTAATCTTATTCTATCTGGATCTGCTTTCTTGTCAAGCTTCCGAATTCTTCTCAATAGTACTAGGCCCTTGTTGTTGGGAGCGAGTCTTGTCTTGTGACACTCGGGGGCGATGTCGTTCTTTTGGTGACTGCTGATAGTCCACCATTCGCATGTAGTCGATCTTCCCTACGAAAAACAAGCATTAGCAGATTGATCGACAACATGACTGTGGAAGCCGACGCGTAGTACAGCGCAAGTCTGAACCATGCAAGTAAAATTACAAGCAACTAGATCGTGAAACTGCGAATGGATCATTCAACCGAACAACGAATCGTCTCTCGAATTCATAGATAACTTGCATTCAACGAGACAATTTTTTCACTTGCCATTTTTGTGCCCCTTCTCCAGGTATTTTTTCGACAATTGATTTGTTGATACATGGCTGATCCTGGACAGTGATTGATTAGCTGTGTTTGTTATAACAAAAGTGAATGGAGGTATAATCAAAGGTGACTTACTGGAAGCTTTACAGCTTTTGGAACTAGCGAAAAACAACCCTTGATCTGTCCCGCTCACGAGGAAAAACTCATAGCAGAGGCTGTGTGAAAGTAAAGTCCTCGCGTTCGTAGGTGATGCAGGAAGAAATGTGGAAGAGAACAGCGTTTATGCTGGGCACCTAGACCCTTCGATTGTGGTCGATTTATTGGCTCGTTCAACCTGCGGCTTCGAGCGCCGACAGAAAACGCGAGTTGAACTGGCCAGGAGTACCAAATCAGCTCCACGTCGTCTCTAGTGTGGGGTGTAAGGATAGAAATTAATAACTCGAATATTTCAGGTGTTCTTTTCGGAATTGTTGTTTGAGCTGCTTATGTCGGCTGATGAATTCTTGGCTTATGACCTAGTTGAGAAAATAATCTTAGCTGCCAGTTTTTGCAAGTTGAACTCAATTCGGGAAGGTGATCGCAGTCAAGCTTGGGATTCAAAGTGAGGCAAAATGTACGTACTTCAACATGGAAGAGTCAATCTTTAAATCTGGCAGATCCTTTTCCTACACCAAGGGATGCACTGGCAGCTGATGCTGTCTTCTCAATTTTTGAAACGTATGTATGTGTCCGCTCTGAGCTCTAAATTTTCGAAATATGCGGTGGATTATAAGCTCCGTCGGAAGATCCTGGGCTTTTCAAGCACGATTCTGCGACTGTCATGGCTATCAATATCTCTCAGCGGAATATTGTTGGAGCAAGATTGGACTGACTTACAAATAGGCGTCGAAGAGATGTGGCAAGAGAAATGGGCTTGGCCTAAAAGTAGGGGGGTTTTTTTTTTCAAAAGAGATAAACGCAGCACGCATTGATGCACATAACGCATGATATAAAAACGGAGAAGCTTGATGGTAATAATAATGCTCTTTTATTAAATCTTATGTTGATGTTGAAGGTCGAGATTTGCGGTTGTGGTTGTAATTGAAGGTCAAGCGTGTGAAAAATGTAATTGGAACTAGGATCCTTAATATTCGATTCCATCCCATGCTGCTTTGAGATTCCTGTACACTTAGCTCCCTCCAAAATTCTTTCATTTGAACAAATTGAGATATATTTTAAGTTCATGGATAATACACCATATTTTCCAATCTTTGACTTGAGCATAATCTTTTGGAATGCCTCCTATTTAGCCGAGTCGAGAGCTTCACATGTCCACCTTGTTTTTCGACCAACATCTATACTTTTGTTTTCCAAAGAAAAATCAAAAGTTTGTAAGTTAATTCAACTTTTCACAGTAGATTTCTCAAAACTTGTTGTGAAAATTGATTTCTTTGGTATTAAGGCCCTTTGATCTGTCCTCCTTCTGCCTTTATAATGTATACTAAACACAACATCAGACATTACTACAAGTTTCCCCTTTCCGTCAGCAGAAAAGACATGATAGACGATTTCAGAAGGGAGCATTAAACTGTATCATGTTTGTTGTCCTTGTACTTCCAATTCACCTCTTTATGCTTTATTCAAGGGCTTTACTAACAGAATTGGAGTCGTTCATTTAGGGGTTTTCGACAAAGCAGCGGCATTATCAATAATTTTCATGACAAAAATTGAAAAAGATAAATGCAGGAACCGTTACAGCTTGCTCAATTTGATGTATCTTTACCACCGCAATCCACCCTATTCACCTCAACGCTTTGAAATGTTAGCAGGTAGAGAAATCTAAAACTATGATCCGCCATAGAACATGCTAACAATAACTGACTCCCAGGTTCTGTCGCAAATTCCGATACCTTAGCCTTTGCCAGACACCAAAACGAGCACACCAACTGCTTTCAACCTCCGTAACTGTCTGCGGCATTGTTCATTCTCAATCACCTAGAGTCTGGTCTATTCCTTAATGATTCGATTAGTCTTTTGCTCCTTTACGCAAAGTTGACGATCGATTAGCACGTCTGCCAACAACAGACGGGTCATTAATTTCGTTTTCAAACATCGCACAGCTAGCTGCTGGGTTACAGTTGGATTCAAAATTCTGCTGACGGCAATTTGTGTTGGAGTGATCACTGCGAAAAGATCACGAACTATAAGCCAGGCCCTTTCAACATCAGCGTTCCAGTCACCCGGTGGCTCATGCTTAAGATATTCAGATTTCTCAGCCTCTATGGCTAGAGAAACATATCCGCAGTGGATCTTCTCTGTTCAGTTTGTCTTATCCAAAGAAAACTGAAATTTGTATCTATAACTGATGAATTATGCTAACGCCTTTAGTAGCCATCATAGCAATCTGCTCACAAGTGCGCATTTTCAGGCGTACTACAGTCTTGCGGAGTGGACACAACCCTATATGTGGAGCCGCGCCCTGGGCGAATTGACGCAGAGACCCTCTCGACCGAACGAACGCGCCCAAAATTCAGTGGTCGGTCTGGCAGGGGAGACTACATTCACTGGTGGCCATCGAGACTGAAAGATGATTAAGTCTATGGTCTAGGGGTCTTGGCCTTCTTTCAGGCTCTCAGTTCGTAGTTGCCGGTTTGACAGCTTTTGTCGAGTAAGGGAGTTTGTTCACTGTTGGTATCCCTTCAATAGTTTGCTTGGCTAGTCAGATATTTTTGTAGACTGCTCCAATAAACCTCAATTCGTTAGCTATACCAATATTAATCCGTTGCCCAGTGCTCTTTTGAAATAATTGAAAGCGCACCTCATTGCGCTGGGTGAGAGGACTGTGCTATTCTTATGACGGTTCGTGAGCCAATTCATCTCCCGCTGTCTAATTACGAGACGGAAAGAGAATACATTAGATACGAGAAGTCGAGTTCTCAAGTATGATACTCTTAATGCCTTTCGAGGCTGCAGGGTAAGCTTGATAGCGCAAGCAGAAAAGAACATAGCACAACACCGTCTAGAGCAAATCTCATCGCTCTTCTGACTTGAATAAGAATGAATCCAGCTTCAACTCCCAAGAAGGAAGCGGATCTGGAAGTCCCCCATATTTAATAATCTTTGATCAAGCAGGACCATAGCCATTTTTAAGGCATGGTTTTCATTACCAAACACCAATTCCATGCTTATTTCTATGTTAGATATATTCCTGATATCTTTTTCAATAGAGGACGGCATTTAAGCTCCTTGGATTCAGTTCTGTCGGCCCATATCTACCATGAGTTTCTTACTCTAGGGTATATAACACCAGCCTCGCATTATCCATCGAGCCTCAAAAAAGAAAAGAAAGGTTGTTGCACAAAGGAAATATCATCCCCCCCTCAAACCTCCACACCCACACCCACGACCAAAAAATCCTCCTCTCACCTAACTCACGCCTTTGTCTCCCCAAATCCTCCCCAAATCCAAACTGCGCAAATATGAGCACGATTCCACGCCCTTTCGCTTTCTACCCGCCATGGCAAACAAAGAAAAGATCCATCCCCTCTCTCCCCCCATTGGCCCAATCCCTCACGCCAAGCCAAAGCTCCAGCCACAATTTCTCAATTGGGTCAAAGCAGCCGGAATCTTACGTCGCCAAGAACTGTAAGACGCTGCGGGTGAGCACATTTTATATACATGGTCTGGTTTTTTGTCATGTTTTCTGTGGAAACTTTTCATCGGATGGGTGGGAGGGTGTGGAGTGGAGATTTCTTTCTGGAGAAGTGAATGGAGTGGGATGGTTCGATGCGAAGGGGCGTGATATTGGGTATTGAATATTTGAGCAGATTATGAGGGAATTAGTTGGGGTACCTTGTTGTTCATGCATATCTATATGTATGTGTTCCTGCATGGGTGGGCTAGGTAGTTGAAAATAGTTTCGTCGAATATCTTCTTAAGCAACGTCGATCGTTCTTGATTTTGTTTGGTATTTGGCTCTTGACCTGTGTCTTGGATTTTCATTTTAAGAAGAAGCTTTTCCAATCTTCAAGGAATCCGTACTCTAGATCACCACAGAGAGTATAATCATCATGGCGACTTTCAATATCATCGTTCTTCTCTCGTTCCTCTCCTCTATCGTCTCCGCCCATTTCTCTATTGAGTACCCACCACCGCGGGGTGATTCCTTTCTTCCGCCCGCTTCTCAGTGGGAATATCCATGTATGTACATCTATCCCTACTAGGATTTATCCTCTTCGTTTCATTCCTATCCAACTTCAAACGTCTCTTTTTGTTCTTCGAACGATTTCTAACCTTCTCTCCTAGGCGCAAACATTAATACCACTGAGAACCGTACTCTCTACCCAACTACTTCCTTCCCCATCAATCTTGACTTGCATCATCCATGGACATATGTGTTCATCAATCTTGGTACGTCTTTTTCCTTGGTATCTCTCTACCCCATTCTTCTCACACCTATCCTACTCCCCTCACCATACCCTCCAAACTTCCAAATTCAATCTAACACCTCCTCAGGCCTCGGCATCAACGGTTCCTCTAACCTAAATATCTCCCTCACACCCTCTCCCTTAAACACCACTGGATCCGGCTATCTCTGTCTCTCCGACTTCGATTTGCCCTCCGGCGTCACCATCGAAGATGGTATGAACGCCACAATCCAAGTCGTTACCGTTGGCGAAAGCGGAAGTGCACTCTACAACGTAAGCTCTTTCTTCTCCCTAATCATCTGATGAACAAACTTCTTCTGTATACCATTTCTCTTTCCAATAGGAAGAGTATCGAATGAGGAAGACAACGAAATCCCTGGCTGACAAAATAATAGTGCGCAGATATCACCTTCTCCAGCAACGTCACTGCGCTCAAGGCCTCAGATAACTCAACCCAATGTCCTACCACCCCTGGCATCACAGTGACCACACTTACCGATGCCTCGAAAACCACTTCCGACTCTAACTCCACAAACACCACATCCAGTACTTCTGCTACTGGAACTTCAATCGGATCAAAAAGTGCAGGTGGTTCTTTAAGCGCTGTTGCTGTATTCCTAGGTGCTTTTGGTATTGCTGTACTTTTAGTTATCTAATTTCATGGGGGAAGTAATGATGATCACGACATCAAAGGGGTAGAAAATATGGCCCGTCGACATATTTGAGTACAGGATTCTGAACTTGGCATAATAGAGACAAGCAATGAATTAATTCACAGATAAGCTTTCCAAGCTTTATTCTTTGTTCTCTCCAACCCTAAGAAATCCACCACTTGTGCTAAATGATCCACACCCCAGAATCCTTGCGTTTCACCTGCGGAATTCGTGCATATCATCCACTATTTTCATTCACATCAGCAAGTATCCATTTCTCCCGCTTCCTCGCCATCACAGACTTCCACTACCAAAAGCCCAGAAAAAGAGATAAACTCACAGGTAACCCAAAAGCCCCATCCCGTACCGCTCTCTCATTGTTTTTCAGCACCGCCTCTTTACCCTTTCCCGCAATTTCTTTCAATACCAACTCCTTCTTTTCCTCTCCGATCAAGTTTTCAAGTACCTCTTCGAAGACACCAGGAGCCGTGATATTCTTCCCTTCCACCCAATACATTTCATACAAACGATCTAGACACTGACACAAAATATCCTGCGCATCATTTCCCTCTGGGAACAAGAATGGCAACACACCCAACGCGCGTTGAATCCTAAGCGTCATATGAGGAAAGCCGACTGGTGTTTTAGAGGACATGGGGATATTGAAGACCGATGCCCAATGGACACGATCGCGGTCAATCCATTTATCTTTATCTGAGAGGAAGTGTTATTTTCGTAGAAGATGAAGAACTCCAGCGTGAAGAAAGAGGGAGATTAAGCAGAAAGCAAGTAGTGGGACAAACTTTTGATATTAATAGGTGGATTGTTACCAACATCCTTCATGATGCCACCCAGGAATACGGGTATGTATTCGATGTTGCATTTCGAGAATGTAGGATCATGCTACAAGAAGACATCAGTTAGTACGTCTCATTGTAATCAAGTTAAGAAATGAGTCTTTATATCTAGCGAGGAATCCCAGAAGAGACGATGAGACAAGACGTTTTCCATGTTTCCTCAATCAATAACAATACCCGGTTCTCACTCGACCACATTGTGAAGACAGAAACTTTTCTATCGTTTATCAGGTTCATCAACTTTAGCTCCCCATTCCACCTCCATGCCCTCGTTCAGTTATATTCATTGTGAAATCCACTTACCCTAAAAATCCAATAAGCCTCATAAGCAAAAGGACTGACTGTATCAACGTATAACGTGATTTTTAGTCTTGCTGTCGTGTCTTCCATATGTTCAATCTTCCTGGTAGGCCTCCTATGACCCTCTCACGATCAAATTCAAAAAGTCTTTCAATGCAGCTTATTTCAATCCTTCAAAACTGTATCCTTGAATTAAGCAAACCTATTTCTCCCATGCGAACATGAACAGCCAGCCAGCTTGGCGGGATATATCCACCCTGTCAAGTCACTCCGCACATCAAAATTCCAGTACCTCGGTTCTCGGGAATGTGGGGAAATCTCACCGCCCATCACGTAGCTCATCCCTCACTAGATAATTAACATCCTCTTATCTAACACAAAATCAGTCCGGTATTTCATCAAGTCTTCAGTATTCATGTATTTCAATTGTGGTCATAATTATACTTCATGATTCATTCTAGGTGGGTATCATACTGTACTAGGTAGTCTAGGGTAATCGCAACAAAAAGGTCTATCATAAGGACGTAAAACAAAGCAAGCATTACCATACCATACCATACCACCCAACTCCCTAAAGCACGATTGTCTTCCCATGTCCGTGTGCCAATGTTACTCGATATACACCTCTCGAAACCATATTGTACTCCCTAATGACCCTTCCCTCTGAAAGTAAATACACAAATCCCCAATTGTTGTGACCTCCTGTAGATCCCATTTATTTCTGGCTCTTCTTCCTTGCTCTCATGTTTGGCAAGGTATGCATCTTCCCCGATCTCCTTCCAATTTCCACACACAAGAAGCGGATAAAATCTCTACTGTTCCAATAGCTGCTATGAGCCGACAACATATCAATATACTGGTTGGCTAACATTCCTGGACGATTTCCCAAAATCCAATCTACCTGCCCGTTTTCGTTCAATTGACAGAATTTTTTCTCGGCCATCTCCTCGGCCGTGAAATCATGGACTTCCATTTCCATTTGAGATGGCATTTTGGTGATTAAAGTAGGCCTAGGCATTTCTCCAACGTGAAGCGCTTCGTCTTGAGACATGCCAGCAGCAGATTTCATAGCATGGGTCACTGCTGTCATGAAACTGCGAGAAGAATCCGGTACTTCCGCTTCTTTAAGATTTGCCCCATATCGTGAATCTACGCATGCGTTCAAGCGATATGCGATAGGATCATTGCAATGCATGATGTTGTAAAGGTTGTCTATTGCCAAGCATCCAAATGTACCCGCGTCACCGAAAATGTCTTTACTGCTGCCATTTTCGCATTCGCAGCCAGGCTTGGAGATACCCTTCCTAGGAACTAAAGATTTGCTATCGAGTAGGAGGAAGAATGCACATGGACTACCCGCGAGGAAGCAGTTTGTTGTTTGAAAGTCAAAATACTTGGTGTTGGGTCTCCATGAAAGCTCGGCTGGTAAGGTGGTGGGCTGTTTACTTAGCACCTCGAGCGCCATGACACTACCAAGAGAGTGCGAAATAAGGTGAACGCGACCGTTCTTGTGGAAACCTGGATTGTTCTTACACCAAAGACGATATATCCGGTTGGCTTCGGCAATCAAAGCTGCAATCATCTTGTGCTTGTGTCCAGACATATAGTATGGAATATCTAGCATCACATCTGAGATGAGCTGACGCACTCTCGGAATTGTTGGCTGAGTTATGTCATCAAGAGAGAAATCACAGCCTGGACGTTCTTTGTCTCCAGGCTTTCTTGGTCCACCATCTTCAAATGAAAGATTGGCACGCCAGTTGACAGGAAGCACTGTAAGGCCACCGAAGTCTTCTCGGAGCACCTTCTTGACATCATCATTTGTTAATTCCCGCTTCATCTCACACCGGAAGCTGTTCACTGCATATGTAAAATTGAAGCTCTCCATGCGCTCCGAAAGTTTTTGACCAATGCCATGAATGACCAGGCACAAATCAGTAATTTTTTCAGGTTCCTCTTGTGCGTTACATGCCGGGCACTCTTCCAGTATATTATAGCCAGTGTTACTATGCTTCGCACTTTTGGTGTGTACTTTCGTGGCGGCCATTGATTTCTTTGAAGGATAAAGCTTATTCCAAGCCTTTCGATTGAAACCACGAACGACAGGTATACCAACACATAGTCCACTTTTGATCTTTGCGAGGGGTCTACGTCCGTAATACGCCGAAGGACAAATGCTGGGCTTCAGAATGAAGGCTTCCTCACAGTTCTTATATATTACTTGTGAATTCGGGTATTTTTTACTAATTGAGGTAGCTGCACCTGGCTTTGCATCCGACTCTTCAACCTTGCCTTCTGCGGCAGCTTCGCCATGGAAGCAGCGTGCGGCGCAATGTGGATCTGCGGAGAGAATGTGTTTGGAAGGATCATAGTCTACAGTCTTGTCGTCATTTTCTTTTGGCCAGAGACGGTGAACAATTTTCTCTTCGCCTTCCGCGCCAACTTCTATTGCAGAGTTGAGTTGATCTTCCCATGTCTGAGACCAACACTCGTTCTCTCTGTAACCCTTCTCTAACTGATTTGCGACAGCGGGCTCTACAGGACACATGTTATCTTTATAGAACCACGTACCATATATGCAAGGGTACTGATCATTGAGAGGTGACCAGTATATCGGCTTCAAAATCAGAGATGATAAGCTGACCAAATGAAGTCTACATATCCCAACAGGGATGTCAACTTGGCATTTTGCATGATCTTTATGTTTATAGGCCCTGCATCCTTCAACTTCCATATCTTCTGTGGTGTCGCGTTCATGTGAGATCCGAGAATCAGCGGGTGGCTCATCATCATATGTCGTGTTGTTCTGCATCTGAGGGCTTTCACCACGAGCAGGCAGTTTCAGAAATGGCTTTCCTGTTGTACCAGAACCTGCAGTTTTGGGACTTTGAGAGTATACATTGCCATCTCCAGTTGCAAGTACATTATGCTCAGATACTTGCGATTGACGTTTGCAGGTGCATTCGTCATTTGCAGCATCTCCTTGATCGGAAGCCATGTGATCAACAGGAGGATCCTCATCGGAATCATCATATAGTCCACCGTCTTGGTCGCCAGTACCATCTGCCTGGCGTCTACCGAAGAATCTGCTTCCGCCCGATGCGTTTTTAGAAGATGCTTTCAATGTAGGCCTCTCGGTAATCTGCTTCCCAGTTGTTTGCCCCTCAGAAACAAGTTTGTCTTTGAATTTAAGGTCGTCACAACAACTTCCAAATCTT
Organism: Botryotinia narcissicola; assembly: GCA_004786225.1. NCBI lineage: Eukaryota > Fungi > Ascomycota > Leotiomycetes > Helotiales > Sclerotiniaceae > Botryotinia > Botryotinia narcissicola. The sequence continues at coordinate 61,791 of PQXJ01000129.1, read as the reverse complement.
GTTACGGACTCGGGGTAATCTTGCTTAGATCTATCGTCTTTACTTTTGTCATAGCTACCTGAGAATGCAGTCTCGGCCTCAGATTCTTTCTGCTTTGGGCGATCTCTCGCCTTGTCTCCATCACAGATGCCAGAAAATTCCGTCTCAACGTCCGATTCTTTTCGCTCAGAAGCCTTATCAGTTTTACTTTCTTCACATTGGTCCGAAAATGTAGTTTCGGCTTCGGATTGTTGCCGCTTAGAGTTAACACCAGCCTTACTATCATCACAGCAGCTTGGTATTCTTGAGACCAGTGAATCTGTACTATGATTTCTATCCTCAACGTAGCAAGCTTCTTCCTCACTCTCGTGTGCTTTGGAGTCTTCCGTATCTTCGGTACTCTCGCCGTGGTGACGCTGATCTCTGGGGAACGAGGTTGAATCTGACTCCATCTGATCTTTTAACTGTTCGTCAAACCATGCCTTTGTCTTTTCCACTTGATCAGTGTCATCTTGGTCATTGAGCGCGACAGCCTTCCCCTTCCCTTTGTCACTTAACTCCGTCTTGACAGGCTTCTTCTCCTCGGGTTCCTCATTACAGGCCTTTTCTTCCAAGTTAAGTTCTTTTTCAGACCTTTCCCTTTCGGCCTTTCCTTTTTTACAATTGTGTTCCCAATGCTTAGATCTCGTCTTTTGATCGCTGCTATTCTTGTGAGATTCGATATTGGTACACAAACACTTAGGCTGATGGTTATGTGGCTTGTATTCTTCAGGATTTTCTTTTCCTTGTTGACCATGTTTGAGCGATTCGGTTGGGAATGGCTCCTTAGGCCGGTTGTAAATTGTTTTGGTTTCCTTGCATTTTCCGGTTGTGTAATTTGAGTTTTTTGATGACTGATTGCACGTACACTCAGGCTCGGGGTCTGCTTCTGGTTTGAAGTCCTTCTCAGAATCTCCTCTGTCAGGTCTTTCTCTCTTGTAATTGCGCCCATGGGGTTTGGATAGCTTGCTATGATCGGTAGTCTCTTCTTCAAGATTCTCCTTAGACTTGCGTTTGCTGACTGGCCAAGGGACAGGTGGCTTGTCATTGGTCTTAGGGGCGGACGCATGGGGTGGGTGGGTTTCGTCTTCAGCCACTTCTTGTGGAGCTTTGGGGCAAGACACACACTTGCACTTCCCTGCCTTCTTTCTGCACCAGAGATGACTCCCCTTGCAAGGGCAACTGATAGCTGATGGTGGAGTCTTCCCTTCCTTCACTCCTACCTTATGTTCTTGATGGCTATTTGAAGGTTCGGAATGGGCCTGCTGTGGCTGCGTTGCCGATCCAGTCTTTGTCTCTTGCCTTTCAGGATTTCTCGTAGTTGTCTTCAAAGATTCCTTCAACTCCTTAGCCTCGCGTTTGATTATTGGTTTAAATCCGATAGCACTGGTGATAATCTTGTCTGTTATTGGCTCGATCCCTGACTTAGGCTTACATGTCCGATTGTGACTTTTGCGGTCCCGCTTTGAACCCATTCCCAGCCATGCGTCCAGGAGCACCTTGTTATCGCATTTCGGGAATGGTCGTGGAGGATGTCTCACATTCTTTGAGTCGGCCGATGGAGGTGGTACAGCAGTGAGAGGATCATCGAGGGGAAGAGGAGAACAATAGAAGAACTGCGCTCGCATTGGGGGCATCTCATCACACGGCTTACGAGCTTGTGAGCTGCTGCCAGGAGGAGCGAGGTCACATCCTTTTCCGAAGGTATGAATAGGTTGAGACATATCGTCTTGTACTGCTGAGAATCAATAGGCGGTCCCGCGGAAAGGGCACTGGCAAACTTACTGTTATAAAGAAAGTAATATTAGGTGATTAATAGGATTAGAAAGATTAGATACTGGTCACTGCTTTGCGAATGTGGTCGTCGTCAAGAAATCAAGAACAGAGACAGTATAGTAATATTTATGGCGGTGTAACTTGTATTGAAGCGGAAAGAATGTATAGAGAATGGGAGTAGAGATGATGATGATGTTGAAGATGATGAAAGAGAATATGAAGAGAAAACCCGAGGAGAAGAAGCCATGAACGACCAAGAATGTCGCTGCCAATATCAGGCAAGCAAAGATAGGAAGGAAGTACTCACTGTAGTCGTGTTTCTTTTGGAGGGCGTGGAGGCAACTGCAATCCAGACATGTACAGTACAGTACAGCGGACTTTCTGTGTGAGATGACGTCTGCTAGGTTACGGGCGGCGCTTTGGGATTGGGGAACATCACATGCTACCTGGTAGTTTAATTGATAAGACAACAGAAGGAAAAAAGTAAATCTTGGAACTTTAGTAGAGAAAGAATGTTATCAAAATTGGATTGTTATCTATTTGTGAATAGCTTCATATCATAAATTGTGATATTGCGGTATCAAGGTACGAGCGATTCGTCTTTCTTACAATGTAATGTTTTCCAAACCTCGTAAGGTTAATGATAAAAAATTGGTTGAATGATGGTGGATGATGGATAGTGGATGATGGATGGATGGATGGTAATTTCCGTTTGCCAGTCAGTACCTAATAAGTACTGACGGTCTGTCCCTACCTGGTAGGCATGTACACCTTACCACTTTCAGAGAGGTGGGCCAACCTCTTTCTTATACCCTGGACGACATATACTTCACACCACCTAGGTCAGGTACACATCACAATCACGGTGCACATAAAGAACAAAAGCAATTTTCGTTTTAAACTTTTTGATCTTAAATAATTACTGCTTGAAACTGTGAAGCTTTCTTATCTCCTCAAATATCTACCAGCTGTTGCTTCATTCTCCCTAGTACATATGGACTCGTAGCTTCGTCTCCATTCCCCCTAGGTACACACATGTAATCAAAATGTGCAACGCTGAGTACAATCGGATTGCAGTTCAAACATCGCCCAGAAGATTGAGATAAATTGGGATTTGGAAGCAGATCAGCAATACGGCAAAGAATGAAAGGAAACCAAAAGGCCAACATGAGAACACTACGATCAAATCAATACGGCGAAAATAACAGATTAATTATCTATTCCACAATGCACACAGATCAACCCATTTACAATCGTGAATCTCAATTCCCACGGAGTATCTCGTGCGCTGGAGTTTCTAACTTCTAGATGACAGGTCATTTGAATGAGTTCGAGGTGGATATAAATCAGTCGGATGACGGCGAAAATACATACATACAACACACAGGCGTCTGCGGATTGATCAAATTATCTTAATTGGCGTAATGTTCAGGAACGAGCTTCATACCTTCATATGGATCACTGTGCGAAATGCTTGACGATAATTGTGGTTCCCACTGCTTCTCATGGCCATTTCGTGAAGTAGTCCTCTCAACTTTGGCAACGCGAATCGCCTCGTTGATTGACAACCGAAGATGCTGGAGACGAAACATAATCTGTTCTGAACCACCAATGAGCTCTAATATCTGCTCTACATCGAACACCAGCTTCAAGAGAACAGTATCTGCATTACAGAAGGTACGGATAGACATGAGAGATGCCACCTGTTTCCAATTGTAAAGCATAGATGAGATACGAACATCATCACCTGATCGGTTGCCATGAAATCGAAAGTTATACTGATTGGCAGTGACTAGATCTCGCTGGGTGCCTTGGTCATACATGAATTCGACTACAGCAGGACGTCCCTTGTTCTTCCATGTGTCCACAGTCTTCTTGATGCTATCGATGGACATGCGGCCCTGGCTGAATTGTATCATGAGAAAGGTATTGGCTGTGTGAACTATCATAAGTTCAAGTTCAACTAAATATCTAGCCTGCTCATACGGGTTGACGGAAATAGACAAAACTGATATTCTGTTCTTGTCGAGTTTCATGTCGGCCTTTTCAGCCTACTCAAAGTCAGTAATAAAAATCGTACATAGAATAGTATACACTTACGAAGCCCTCAATTTTATTTTTAATCTTTTCTATCATTCCAGGCTTCTTGGGTCTATCCACCTTCTGAGTCGACTTTGAGCATATAACACTTGGCCGGACCTCATTTTGAGATGAGCCAAGCCAGCCATGCTCCCCGAACATTTTCTTCACTGGCGAACGCGATCTCTTCTTGGGAGAAATCGGAAGCAGGTCCTGGTCGTGAGAATCAGGCTCTTCCTTTTCAGCTACGTCGACCAGGTTCTTTATGGGGGATCGAGTCATCTGCCGATTGATTTTAGTCGAAGCAGTGCTCGAATAAGACTCATTGCTTTCACTTGATTTTACCTCCTTTCGGACTGAGGAATATGTTGCAGAACGACCTCTGCCATCCGGCACGTCTTCTTCAGATGGGCGTGAAGACTGCTTGCGGTGCTCGTCAGATGGTATACGAACTGGGGAACGCGATGGTCGTTGATAATTTCGTGCAGCTTGATAAGCCGGCGAGCTGGATGGCTGCGAAAGTTTGTCTCTGGCACCTTTGTTGACAGAAACTCGAGTCAGTTCAGCAGTAGCAGCGCGACCGCGGTTGGGAAGACTTCCAGTTGTAAAAGCGTTTCGAAGGATTGGCGAGATAGAATCGACACCGGCATGGTAGGCTCGATGATCAGGAGCAGGAGATTCTTCGCGTGCTGCAAATCGCAACGGCGTAATACTTGGTGATGTGCCGCTACGTTGGAGACCATGACCATGGCCATGACTTGAGTGTTGGGTAGCCATCAAAAGATCTTTGCTATTTGCCGCATAGCCAACTGACCGTGAGTTCTTAACATGGCCAAGACTTGGTGACGAGGCAGGCCTGACATTTTCATCAATATGCATGAAGTCGGTCATTGTGGTCTGGCGCGACTCAGCAATAACCAGCGGAGTCTCTGGCTCAAATGCGTATGGGTTTCTGAAATTTCCAGCATTGCGACTGTACGAAGAACTAATCCATGTTAGAAAAGTAGCAATATTGATGTGTTTTTTTTTGGCTTACCTATGAACAGGCATCGTGTACAATGGCTGTTGTGGTTGAGGAGAATAAACAGATCTGGGAGTACCGATTGGAATGAAGTCACCCAATAAACCACCAGAGGTGCCAGAGGTGTCAGAGAAGTAGTATTGCTTGATTTCAGAGACAGTTGAGCGTGCAGTAGTCTCAGGTGTGCTTGGATGATCTCTTGACATCTGCGAGTCCTTTGTGCTGCGATTGTTTGGCTCACGGGTTGCAATGTCTTCGTCATCTAGAAAAGGCGTGGCCTGCTCAATTGACCCCAGGCACTCGCGTTTTGGAATAGAAGATGACCTAGGTGGATAGCGGGTTTGCCCGTGGTTGTAATTTTTATATTGATGAACTGTTGCTTGCTCGAGTTGAACTTGACTCGGTTGCTTACAGATATACAAAGGTTGCGGAGGGCATATTACTGGGGATTGTAAGGTAGGGAGACGTCCTTGATTGAGTTCCATCAAGAATCTTTTCGCCGCGTCGCTTACATTGTTCTCTTTGTAAAGTGAATCGCCATCGTTGTTCTTGGATTTGTTATCGCGAGTCGCTACTTTGGATCCATTGTTTTGTTCTGGTAAATAAACATCGGCTGCACCGTCGAAATTCATGATCTGGTTTTGAACTGATTCGAACGTAACCACAGATGAAGGCGATTCGACCAAAGATTCCAAGGAATACGAATTATATAAGCGTTTGTTTGCAAGATTTATTTGATTTGTTGTCGTTTGTGACTGTGAAGTCAGTGGAAACTCGGTTGTCATGGGAATCGAACTTGTTGGGCTGCCCGCCTTTTGTGTACCAAAAGCGGCAGAAGATTTATTTCTCATCGAAACCTGAATTTTTGAAAGGTATGAACGCTCAGACAATCGACCTGGTGGTGTAATATCTAATTTTCCTAGTGAGGTAGAAAGTTGCGACTTCGATGCTTCAGGCACATTCGCTTCTTCGAAGTTCTCTACTTTTGGGAACGTCATGTTCTGGGCTGTTTCAGTTTCAGCGTTGTAACTTTCGAAATAATCGACCTCAAAGTTGGACGAAATGTTACTTGCTTTTCGTGAGACTTGTTTTGTACTGCGTGGAAAGGCCTTGTACTTGTTAAGGGGACCAAGAGACAATGGGGGACTGTAGATGTCTGGTGATAGCCGAGATTCTTCGGACTCTTCAGATTCTTCATCATACTCCGAAGATGGCTCCTTCCACTTCACAAGATTTCCGGAAGATTTTCGGTATTCTTGTTTGTATCGACATTCCCAGGATTGACATGTACCATCGTAGCTATTGCGATTTTCATGTTCATGCTCTTCTACAAAAAGCTCAGAGCTTAGTGCTAAACCTTCCTTAGAAACCGCATTCTTTGAGGTTACTGCTGGGCTTTTAATCTTCAGATTGTCGCTCTTTGGAGGAGGGATATACACCGTAGGATACAACATTTCTTGCTCTTTGGCTTCAAGCAGCTTCGTGTCAAAGCGGTCCAAGATCGAGAATTTGCTTGCCTTGATGTTTTCAACGCAGTCAGTCGTATGCGCATGATATCCATTCCCAACCTGAGAGTCGTCTGTGATGTTGTGGCTATCTCTATATATAAGATGAGTTGACTGTAGCGCTTCATCAGCTCCTGAAACGGAATACGTATTGGACACTTCGTTTTCCGCGCTCTCGATAGGGTCTGGAGTGTCCCACTTATAGTCAAGCCCGCCATCGAAGAAATCGCTGGGACTAGCTGGAAGACTATAGTAGGTACTCAAGTAAGAACGGAGTGGGTTGGCGTCTTCACTGGACGAAGGAGCATTAATATCGATGTTTGAGGTGGCTGTACCAGGACAATCTGTCTTCGAATCCAACATTTTATTGACAACCTCATCAAGAGTGGGCTGACGAGAAGTGAGAAGATAATCTAGACTTGATGGTCCGCTCAAAATCAACTCATTTTTTCTCGCGAAATTTGCATTCGGGATTTCGCGGCCTGGTGGTAGGTTGACGTTCATTATCTTGGAGACTTTGCGAACTTCACTCTGTTGACTAATCTTTCTAGAAGCTTCGGAGCTGGTAGATACCCTATCGCGGGGAAACTTCTCGCATCTTTCGATATCTAACAACTCTACTCGGTCAGAAGCCACGTTGCTTGGACTTTCTCTAGTCTCTGAGAGAGCACTCATCACCCTGTGCCCTAGCTCTCTCTTCGCATTATTCATGAAAGATCGAGTAGGAGTGGAATGTTTCGACGGTGTTGCACTTGGTCCAATGGCTTCCATTGCCGAGCCAGGCGGACTTGTTTGGGCAGTATTCGGCCGCACACAAACGCCTGCACGACCATATTCAGGATCCCACATTCCCTTGTGAAGCTCTTCGGGTGTTGGACAGTATGCCAAAGTTGCCGGCTTTCCTCCCACTGAGACAAATACGCTATGGTCAATCTTCCAGCTAGGTTGGTGGGCAATATTCGAGTTGCACGATTCGCAGTATGGAATAGCGCTAGGACTTATCTGTGGCTGAGCGAATTGTCTTCGAGCCTGCTCTTCTCTGTACGCAACGAGTGCTTGAGTAGGCACGACTGGCGCTTGAATTGTTGCAGTATGCGGAGCGTGTGGATTGGTGAAGTCTTCCTGCAGCCCTGTTAGAAAGATGAGGAGCACGTAATGGCTTATTGAGCACTTGCCTTTCTGCGAAGATGTTCGTGCTTCCATCTTTGGAAAACAGAAGCTGGAAACGGCGGTGGCTCTTCAACTTCGATCAGTTCCTCCAATACTCCCAGGGCCAAGTCAACATTCTCATCGCCAAATCTCTCTTGAAGTCGAGGATGCAATATGCGCAATCCATCCTTATATGGAAAATTTCGAGGCACTAAAAGGTTTCAAAATTAGTATACTAGGTAGGTTGAACAAAAGAAAATCAGATGATCAAAATGAAGTATTGTTTGCTAACTCGGGAAGTCTGCTCGTATTTCCCTGAAGACTGAAACCCGAGCCTTTCAGAATGGGTGGGTACAAAGGTGCAAGATGTCGGATCGCATTGCTTACCATCTGAACAAAGTCGGATTAAATAGTTACGACATTCTAGAAATTATCAATTAGGATTTATAAATTATTAGGTTGGGAACATTCCACTCACTCTCTTCACCCCAACCTTCTCGAGAGAGGTTATGCATTCCTGATTGCTTCCGTGAATTTTCTATCTCCACAGGAAGATGATAATTGCCAAGGATTGGGTGTATCATGTCACCATTGTCATATCCTGATGGACTATCCCCTTCGATGGAATTAGTCTTCATCATTGCATTTCCATGGATATCAGATAGAGTATTAACTGGAAAGTTTCTGACAATGTCAAACCAGCAATTATACTAAGTGAACAGTACGAATATAGTGACGATTGCTGCCAAAACAAAACTTCAAAAGGACAATGATTTTTAGTGAACAAGACCAGTGAATTATACTGGCTGAAAGAAAGGTACCAAGTAATTGTAACGTCCTGTTGTTTTTACTGGTTGGAAGGACGAAACAAATTTCATCACAAATGAGGAAGAGGGAGTGTACGTTGAGGAAACCGATGAGAGTGCCTAAGAAAACCTCTTAAATGCGGTGGAATCTTATCTGTCGATCTATGATACTATAGTTCAAGAAACAATAGAGAATTTTATAATGTGTAGATATTCTGAAAGTTCGAAGAAGAGGAAGGAGTAAAGGTAGTAAGTAAAGGTAGTAAGTAAGAAATCCGCTGGTTGTTTTGTTGTCGTCCGACAAAGTCGAAAGTGAATCTCCTCGGTTGTTGAAATAATTTGTATTGTCTTGAATAACTCCTAGTGCTGCCACTGTGAAGTGAGAAGTTGAAGACGAATAATAGTGCATATTGCACAATATCTCATCTAAAGGCCTTTATTTAAGAATTTCCATCTGTTTATCATCTTTTGACAGAGAGGCGACTTGAAAATTCTTCCATCGTACGATATTCTCTCTCAAGTGAAGGAATTGCAACAATTGAGGAAGGCGCGATTATCTTTCAGCTCAACATACTACCACTAATAACAAAGATTGGAGAACATGCATCTAATTTGAGGAACGATCATGAAGTGAAGTCTGAAGATGTAGATACATTCCCACCATAACATAAGTGCTGGTGGTGATAAGAGACCAGCCACCATGGCCAGCCAATTCTCTTGAGTATTTGGGTAGCATGAGATCTTTTGATTGAGAGTTTGGGAGGTTTACAACACAAATTCATCCTCTGAGGTCCGTCATTTGGTCTTTAGATTGACAAAACGTACTGCAAATACCCTTCTTGAACTCATCTTACTCCATTTGCCACGATTGGTGTGAGAACTTCATCTTGTGTGTCTACCAAGAAAAAAGTTGCTTTCGATATTCAAATTTAATCCGGACAACTTGCAGAGTACGGCATTGATGCATGCACCTAATGAAATATTCGAGATCATATGAGATGGTATGGTACCATGCTTCTACGTTGCAATTCTGGTTCCATAATACCCTACAAAGAAGTTTCGTATAGTAGATACGGAGTAATACCCATTGCATAATTTCCTTGGACCCTTCAAAGCCATGCTTGCCCTTCGTAAGAGGTTAAGAGCACAGTTCACACTCTGAGCTCCGCCGTTAAAACATGAGAGTTGTATCAGCTATCACGAGTGCGTCCGATGTCTGAGATTGTTGGGATTCAGTCGAGTTGAGAACTGCCCCCCAGTTAGGAACTCTTATATCACCCACGTGAGAGATCAAGTCGTCTATATTGAGTTCATTTTCACCGGCGCCCAATTTCGTCTCAGGGAACATCATTTGTCACTGTCGCCTTCAGCCGAGGAAGTATTCTCTCAATGCGCCTCTGGAGTCTGTTGGAACTCTTTTGTGTTGTGAGGTTCTGGTACAGAGTTGCCGTTCAGATAACGATGACCAGCTTCAAGAGATTTCAAGAAATTTATAGCAGTAAACAGCGTTTCGTCATGGACATTGCATTTTGCTTTGCCAATGATCATGGTGCCGTGTCCATGACGTACTGAACACATTGGGTATCTCCACCACGAAATGGGATATTGCCCGAGTTTCGTATATCCTGATGATTCCAGAAATGCCGCTTGCAACGGCTCTTGTATGATAGTTCTCCTACCGATAGAAAATCATCAAGGTCAATCGACCTTTGATCGATTCTTGTGGTTGATGGTCGTCTACCCTTTGTCACATGATACACCGAAAGTTCACCGAGCTTACTTAATGCTACCAGTAGCCGTTTTTCAGCAAATGCTCGAGTACATTGGCTCGAGATTGGGTAAGCTTGGCCCCAGTCGTCCACTTCTTTAAACCAAGCTTAAAACTAACCTAGCAGCTACCGAATTTCGAAGCCGATACGAGTTGCAATTCATGACAATCAATACAAGCGATATGATTGGTTCACTCTCCACCTTCACCCACCCTTCCCCGCAATATTTCCAAGTAGAACTTGCCGTGGGCTTTCCCGTTACTATTTCATACCTTTCTGACACTCCTTTCTAGCTTTCAATGCTCTTCGGGATTAGATCAAGGTAGTCAATCGAGCTTTAGGATGGATCAATGGCGCCCGAATGAAATGCCGTTCGAAGTTTCCGACCTCAACATGTAGTTCACAGCAATTTGATATTTTTTATTAAAGTCTCTCGTTTCCCTTCTCTCTTCTGTTGCATTCTCATAACCATTCTACTCTTCTTGTCATCTTGCTTTAATCAAGCTCCCTTTCTGTTTTGTCAAATTTTTTGAATTCCTCGCTCTTAGCCATACAGTCACAACAATGGAGAAAGATGTGGCACCCCAGGAGAACATTGGAAATACTGGAAGGGTAGTGGAGAAGTATGATATTGTAATCGTCGGTGCTGGGCCGGTAGGGTTACTGCTTTCAACCTGCCTGGCGCGTTGGGGTTACAAGATCAAGCACATCGATAACAGATCGGAGCCAACCAAAACCGGAAGAGCAGATGGTATCCAGCCTCGGTCCTTGGATCTGTTAAGGAACATGGGCTTGAAGCCTGCCATCATGGCATATGAACCTGCGAAGGTCTATGAAGTCGCATTCTGGGATCCAACATCGGGCGGAAAGGGCATACATAGAACCGGAACATGGGCGAGTTGTCCTAGCTTTATTGACGCCAGATACCCTTTCACAACCTTGTTACATCAAGGAATGATTGAAAGGGTTTTCATTGCAGATCTAGAGAAGCATAATGTTCATATCCAGAGACCTTGGACGATAACAGGCTTCAAGACAGATGAGAATGAAGATCCCGACTATCCAGTAGAGGTCAATTTAGCTCAAGTTGAAGGTAGCGTGAAGGAGACAGTTAGGGCTAAATATCTATTTGGTGGCGAAGGAGCTAGATCATTTGTGCGACAGCAATTAAATATTGGTATCAAACACAAGGATCCGATCGCACATGTATGGGGTGTTATGGATGGGGTTGTACAGACGGACTTTCCTGATATTAAGGTAAGCAATCTTGTCCTATACACATCATTTTAGGCTACTAATCACTGATAAATCGATAGATGAAATGTACTATTCACTCGGATTTTGGATCTATCATGGTCATTCCTCGAGAAAATAACATGGTTCGTCTTTACATACAAATTGCGTCTTCGACCGATAAGGACTGGAATCCCAGAAAAACCGCGACGGAAGAAGAAGTACAGGCATCTGCAAAGAAGATACTAAAACCGTACAATATTGAATGGGAACGTGTGGAATGGTACTCTGTGTATCCAATTGGTCAAGGAATTGCGGAAAAGTATACTCTTGATCATAGAGTATTCATGGGCGGTGATGCCTGCCATACACATAGTGTAAGTCATATCCGGCACTCCCATCTCAACATCCGCTAACAAAAAGCAGCCAAAAGCTGGACAGGGAATGAACACAGCCTTCTTGGATGCCCAAAATCTTGCGTGGAAAATTCACCATGTCGAATCAGGATTTGCCGATCGATATATTCTGCATTCATACGAGGCCGAGAGAAAGAAGGTTGCTGAAAATCTTTTGGACTTCGATGCAAAATATGCAGCTCTATTCTCACAAAAGGCGCCAGCTACTAAGGATGTAGAGGCAGCTACACAACGAGGAGCAGAGCACACAAACGTCGAGGAAGAGGAAAACGAATTCATCAAAACATTCAAAGAGTCCTGTGAATTCACCAGTGGTTATGGAGTGGCATATAATCCAAATTCTTTAAACTGGTCATCGTCTCATCCAGCACAATCCAGCGTAATAAATCCAAAGGGCAATAAGCTCCGAACCGGCCGTATTCTCACCAATTCCAACGTCACACGAGTCACGGATGCCAATGTTGTTCATCTCGAGCAAGAGATTCCGGTCAATGGGTCATTCCGAGTATACGTTTTTGCTGGAAAGCCCGCAACTACCAAGCAAGCACTAGATGATTTTGCACAAAACCTTACCAAGAAGAATTCGTTCCTTTCCACATATCTACGATCAGATGTCGATAAGGTATCCTATCACGAGCGTCACAACCCTCACAGTCATTTCTTCACCTTCTGTACGATTTTCGCGGAGAAGAGGCAGAACATTGAGATTGCACGAGACGTTCCAAAGATCTTGGCTAGATATAGCGATCACGTCTATGCAGATGACATCTGGGATCGTATAGTGCCCGATGCGAAGGCTTCGAGTCATAGCAAAATGGGATTGGATGAAGAGAGAGGAGGCGTGGTTGTTGTTAGACCGGATGGATATGTAGGAATTGTTGTGGCTTTGGAAGCAGGTAGTGTCACAGTGGACGCGCTGAATGAGTATTTTGGAGCTTTCTGTTCGAAGAAGCTTGGGGAATCGAGGCCATCTCTGTAAAATCGATGGGGTCAAGACCTAGTATGCATTGTATGATTTGATACCAATGATGTATGGAATTGGATTGGATTGGAGTTTGGCAAGAGCGTGTATTGTTATTATACTTAGCAATTAGGTAGTTAATGAATATACCAACAGATGAATGAACCATATTAAGACTGCATACAAATGTAATGATTTAGTATTGATCATTTTGATAATTGATATATATTTAATGAGTGCACTTATAAAATGTAAGATCTTACCTATCTTTGTTATTGTTTTCAATTAGCACTCACGAGGCCTGAACCCAGCTATAACCAGCCCCTGTTTTTGATTCCGGCACCAATAACTCTCATCCAATCAAAAAGCTTTGTCCTCCTCCAAACCTTAAGTTCCATATCCCGTACATTCACTAGGTAGGGTAAGGTAAGGTACCTAGTACTTATTTCTCCATTTCTTCTTTCATCATTGATTTGCCGCAAATCTCACAACCATCACTCTTCCAACAAACCACAACTACATGCAATCTTTCCCAAATTTCAGCCCACTTGAAGGAACAGCACATCAACTATCAACAATCGACATCAATCAGTAAGACTCCAAAATCAGTTGAGAACATTACTTCTACGTACTTCTCAATGTTGGGCAATCCCAGCAATAAAGGAATTTCGCTTTTCCGTCATGACCAGTCTTAAGCGCAAAGCTAGTCAAGAGTTAACTCACAATTCGATAGAGGTTATTGAGGTATGTCCAGCCCCTCAAAGCCTTATTAGCTTAGGGCTTTCAAGGAGATAGGAGCTGATATTTTGGTAAGCCGATTCACGGGGACGAAATGTTCGAGACTATATTGGGCTGGTTTTGGGGCGCCGTGGAATGGTTTTGTAGAAGGGTCGATCCATTATATACAGACATGAGCTACAGCAACATTGATGGTGAGTGGTACTGTCGTATTCATATTATTCACTGAACTCACTAAAACCTTTTATACAGTAGTCGCAGACGAACATATCCAGAGGGCAGAAGCGAGAGAAGATGGGTCGACTGCGGTCAAGCGGCAGAGAAATAAATCAAGAAGCGACAAGCACCGAAGAACTTCATCATGTCAGCGAAGGACACCATCAATAAATATGGACAAATCAAAGAGCTTGTCGGAAGAAGAGCTGAGGGCAGAGACCGATGCGCAATGGATTCCACCAGCTTTTGGTGCTCCTACGAAACCTGTAGAACGAGAGGTTATAGTAATTTCGGATGATGATGAGGGGGAAAATGAAGAAGAAAGACCAAAGTCGATAGCAGATACGCTACGGACACCACGATCACGCAAAGCTCCCAGTATACGCCTCCAATCGATGAGAGACTTGAGGCGCTCATCCACGGCCACGGTCACTGTTGATAATTCTTTGAACGACCGTTTGGCCACAATATTAACTTTTGGTGATGATGAGCAAGACGATAAATCTGGACCCTCGCCGCTTGCTATCTCGACACGAGCTCAAGAAAAACACAAGAAGGAACGTGAAGCGCAAGAACTCAAGCAAAAGCAAGAGAAGATTCGAATTGCAAAGGAACGCAGACTGACGCGACGAGATCCATCGAACCGGTTAGTACATGCGTTGGACGATAAATGGGAGGACATTGTTCGTGAAGCTCTGGATCGCGCTCGAAAAAATGGGAATTTACCAATCACCCAATCGCAGGGTGGCACTCCGTTACACTATAAAGACTTTGGAACTCTACTGGGCAGAAATTCATGGCTCAACGATGAGATTATTAACACTTATATTGAATGGGTCGTGGAAGCTGCAAACGAATTCGCGAAAGAAGAGGCAAAGGATTTCGGGGAGCCTGTGGGGAAAGTGCCAAAATTTATAGCACATAACAGCTTCTTTTACGAAAACTTAGATAAGAAAGGCCCGAGCAGTACACAACGTCTGATGGGTAGGAAGAAAGCTCCCGGAGTCTCGTTGCTTCAGGTTGACACAGTGTTTGTTCCTATCTGCAGAGGTAGTCATTGGACTGTTGGAGTTGTACGACCCATGGCTAGAACTATTGAGTATTTCGATAGTTTGCAAGGGTCTCCAAAGACATTCATCAAACTAATGCGAGGGTGGTTGAAATTTCAACTCGGTGCGGATTACAAAGAAGATGAATGGAAGACCCCAAACACTGGATGCACCCGACAAATGAATGGTTATGATTGTGGAGTATTTGTCTGTACAAATGCTCTTTGCGTTGCTCTTGGCATCAATACTGACTGTTATAATGGGACGGATATGACGACCATGAGAAGGAATATCGCTGCGCTCTTAATTAACAAAGGCTTTCAAGGAGATTTCGCTTGGGGCCGGGGAGTTTTTTAATTTTGTTTCGTGTTTTTGGGACAGGCGTTTTTTAACAAGGACAAAGGAACGATACCCATTATGTGTTGTATAAAAAATGGCAGGTTGCCGGAAGGGTGTTAAAGACGCATTTTGAAAGATGGAGTCTTGGTCAAGAAAGTGGAAAGGGAAGGGGAAGGAAAAGCTGAGGGCAACGACCTCGTTGGATGGATGATATGAGCTCGGGGTGATGACTCCGTATGATTGACACGAACACATACAGAAGATGGCATGGTCTATTCCATCTGATAGAGCCTTGTACCTGCTTACTTATACTAGTCGGTTGACTCGCACATACCTAGTAATACTGGGTCGGCAATTCCAAAATTATATAATAATTCGAAACTTGAATAATCACAAAGCACATTCATGATACCTACCCAACAATGTGAATCCCGTATATCAATATAACCCATGGCTCATGGCTCATGGCTATTATCATAATCATACCACAAACCACAAACCAACATTTATGAATACATACCCCGGTTAAAATGCTAACTCCCCCACAAACTGCAGTTCATCCTTCTAGAATCCCCACTAATCTCTTAATAAACCGAAACCCGCTGCTAACCTCGATCCTACAATCTGCAAGTCGTCACTTACTACTCGCCTTGTTTGCAGCATAAACCAAACTCTACCTTTGTGACTGTCAATCAAACATACATAGAAGAAAGTTTCAAAACTTGTACATAGAGACGCAAAACAAGTTTAAATTTGTTTCCATACGAATGATAGAGGGCAAGCCTCTAAGATAAGATGGCGATGGCCAAGAAGGCACGGCAGAGAATAAGTTACGGTATGTCAACAGCCCCTGATTTCGTTGTGTGTGAGGGCGTCGCATCGATTCTCCGTATGGGATATAGGAAAGAACAAAATATTATTCAGAAGCTAATGAATTGATCTGCGCGATTATAGTCTTACCACTTGCGAATTCTCCGGGCGGACATAGATTGGGTGTGAATGGTTTGGCCGTGGATAGTGAGCAATCAATTTTGTGAGTCCTGTGGCTTTTGTGTTGCGGTTTTACTTCTTTGGTCATATGTTAGTGAAGTTCTTTAAGAGAAGAGCTTTGGATAGAGATGGGCGCATGGGTTAACGAGACAAAGATACTCAGGAGGCCGAGACGGTGCTATTTGCGCCTGGGATCTAAATTTGGATCTGCGACCGAAAGAACCGTCCACCAATAATCCATTCGACGATCCGCCTTCTTCCGAATCTAAACCAAAGTCTGCGACCACCTTCAGAGCGCAAACTCAAGCTCACACGCATTGGGTTAATGATATAGTACTTGCGAAAAATAACACAGCGCTGGTGAGCGCATCGAGCGATTTGACTGTGAGGGTCTGGAGACCTTTGGAGAAGGACAGTGAGCCAGTGACAATTGGACAGCATGCGGATTATGTCAAATGCCTCGCCAGTCCTGGCAATACCGCCAATTGGGTTGCTTCGGGTGGTCTGGACCGACGAATTTGTCTCTGGGATTTGAATGGAGGCGGAAAACAACTCGAAATTGAAGTCGGCGATGAAGATACTTCTGAAAAGGGATCGGTATATGCGTTGAGTACGGGAAGCAACATACTGGCAGCTGGAGGACCAGAATCGATCGTGCGCTTATGGGATTCGAGGACGGGGAAGAGAATCACAAAGTTTGTGGGCCATACGGATAATGTTAGGGATATATTGATTAATGAAGCGGGCGATATGATTATGACAGCGAGCTCGGATCAGACAGTCAAAGTGTGGAGTATGACGGCTGGAAGATGTATGCATACACTCACGATGCACAATGATAGTGTTTGGTCGCTGTTTTCTGAGGATCCATCGCTTGGCGTTTTTTACAGTAGTGATCGCTCTGGATTGGTAGCCAAAACAGACATCAGAGGTACACTAGGAGAACTAGACGATGGAGTTTCGCTAGCGCTGGCGCAAGAAAATGATGGTGTTACTAGAGTTATTGCTTCCGGGGAGCATATCTGGACGGCAACGTCAAGTTCCTCTATCAATCGCTGGGCAGATGTCGATACCGGATCAGATATGAAATTCCCAGAAGCCTATCAGCGACATCGTGCCAGTAGCTCTGCGTCAAAACCTAGGGCGGCTTCACCTCCTGTCACTAATGGGCAACCTAAGAAAGAGATTCCTCTCAAATCTATTTTGAGGATTTCAAATACGGCAAGCTTTCCGGCGCCAGCCATAAGAGATTCGGATTCTGTCACCAATTTCTCTGTAGTCAATGGTGGTGGGAAAGCATCCGAGCCAATTGTGGATCAGGATTTGGGGGTGATTATTCCAATTCATACATTACCCGAAGAAACTATCGAGGGGCAACATGGTCTAGTGAAGCACAAGCTTTTGAATGATCGTAGGAGGGTTTTGACTTTAGATACTGCTGGAGATGTGCTATTATGGGATCTTCTCAAAGTAAGCAAACTTTTCACAAATGGCTTTAGACTGAAGACTAATTATAAAATAGTGCATGCCTGTCAAATCTTTCGGAAAATGTCATCTCGAAGATGTAGAGCCGGAAGTGAATACAATGGAAGCCGTGGCGCCTTGGTGTTCATTGGACACTAGAACTGGTCGATTGGCTGTTGTTTTAGAGGAGTATAATTGTTTCGATGCGGAGATGTATGCGGATGAACTAGAGCTGCAAGATGACATTGAGTTTAGAGAAGATCAAAGAAGTAGGTCTATCCTTCGGGAACGGTGGAGTTTTCATGCTAACAATTCACAGTAAACCTCGGAAAGTGGATATTACGGCATATTTTTTCTAGACTGGTTGATGAGCAGATTAAGAAGGATGAAGCATTCCGCGCCGAGCTTAATGAAAGTGCCAAAGCAAGACGAGAAGCTAGCTCACCAACGTCCATCATTATACCCAATGCTTCTGCAACCGCTTGGGATCAGCAAGGTTCCTTAACTCCGCGAGCAAACGGCACCCATTATCCTGCCATGACCCCTGGAATGGGTATTGGTGTTGCCACTCCTGGGCTTGGGAGTCATCTACCTTCTGTGTCTGAAGATGGCGGGCCATTGGATAAAAGAGGATCGCAAGCAAGCAGGAGCTCAGCGGAAAAGCCAGACTATTTCGGAAGCTCGGCAATCACAAACGATCCTCCTAAACAACCAGTTCTGACAACCAACGATGGTCAAGAGGCTAAATCACCACCGGTAGATACCGAAAAGGAAAACAATGGCAAGGATAGCAGTAAATCGTTTGGTATGAAGTTTCGTAAAGGGATGTCCTTCGGGACGAAGAAACTTGGTCGTTCATCTTCTACCACTATGGATAAACCAGTCGTACTAGACGACAATAAGGACAAAGCCACAGACGAAGGGTCGGAGTCTTCGGAAGCAGGTGATAAACCTCCTGCTGAAAAAGAAGTCGAAGATAATTTCAATGGTACGATACAAAAGATTCGAAACGAATACGATAGGTTACTCGCGGAGAATCCGGCTCAAGAAGTTGAGACCGGTATAACGCCTAGTCTGCCACCCGAGACACCAGTGCTAAAGATTCCTGGTGGCACTACGGTCATCATTCAAGAAGAAACGAGTGGTGGTGTCAAGGATCTGTATAGAGGCAGTGTAGAGACTGTGGGTGAAGATGCTGATCTCATTGCCGAGAAAGCTCCAATGTGGTTGGGCGAATTGCTCCTAAAGGTATTTATCTCCCTCTTCCTGTTAAAGCTCACACTTTGTGTTCCATACTACCAGCATCAATATCTAATGGCCAACAGAATAAAATTCCACTCAAAGATCCTGTCAAAGTCTCATTCATTCTTCAACCCTACCAAGATCTTCTCCCCTCTATCGCAGGCCCTGATGGAAATGCGAGACTTAATGCAAATCGTATGTTGAGGGTTAAGAAGATTCTGGCTTATGTTGCGGAGAGAATCGAACCTGCAAGTGAGCAGCCGAAACCTGAGGTTATGAAGCCGGAGGATTATTTGGATTTATATTGTTATGAACAGGTTTGTCTCTCATCCTTTCTCCCTATACTTTCTCTTGTCTGTCAGACATCATTTCTCTAGATACTCTCATGATATGAGGTTCGGGTTTCAGCTGTCAAAGTCGAGGATAGTAAGATAGGAAAATATAGCTAACCTATTACTCACACAGAAACTTCCCATAACAATGTCCCTCGCTACCCTCCGTGCACACGTCTGGAAGGGCGGCGCAGATGTATTGCTGTACTACAAGAGCAATGGAAAGAGGATTATCAGATCCGAAAAGCTTATTCAGGAAAATGGGGATGGCGAGCAGAATTCTGGAGATGCTGGAAACGGAAATGGAATTACCGGTGCTGGAACTGGGGCTGGAAATGGTGCTGCGGCGCCGGTGACCGGTGGAACTACGAGTTTTGTCGGGTCGTAGATGCAGGGTGAAGTGGAAAAGTATAAGGGACAAGCTACGAAGATGGGACATGGAGGAGAAAGAAGAGTCTTGGTTATGCACTTATGAATGGCGTGCCAAGTTGTGTTCATTTAGTATAACAAAAGGTTAGGAGTAGTGTATGGATTGGTGAACGAAAGAGGTTTGAAACGTCTTTGGATTGAAGGAACATAGTAGACTATTTTATACTTGATAGTTGAAAGCCAGATGCTCGAATTTAGGAGTAAGATTCAGGGGTAAATAACATTCTTATTATACTTCTTATCTATTTGGAACTGGGGAGGTTGTAGAAGCTTTGGTGCGGAATATGTGATGTTGTAGGATGAGTGTGATGATATTTCTTGTGGGGTTAGGATACTTGAAAGTTGATTTTGCATGTTTGAGTACAGGAGTTGTGAAAGAAGTTAAAAATTAGTGAGACGGTTCTATATTCTTTGTCAATTTGCATCAAGTATAATTAGTCGCGCGTAATGCAGAAACACATTCGGGGGGGGGACAAAAGGGAATTGCTACTAATTTTCCACTAATATTAAGATAAACAGCTCAATTTTATGGTGAAACATAAAATAGGATTGATAGATGCTTGATTGCTGCATTCGATTTTTATTTAGCATTCGAAGGCATAGATAGGAAGGAGATACAGATGAAGGAAATTAGCAATGCCGGTCAATGTCTGGAGTCTAGCTATTACGGTCCGCAATCTCATTGGAAGCTTATTGAAGCTGGGTATTGATAACATGTTCAAGACTACGAGAGACGGATATTGGGAATATATCCGGGAACGGGGAAGATGTATGTATATCCTCGAGTTGGTTTGGTTTTGAGAAAGAGGTCCACCTTCTAACACCAAATCTTTGGATTCTCTATCTTTGACCTCATGTCCGCACCTTCTCTCCATCAGACGTGCAATAAGAGTATATGGTGACATCAGTATCTATATAGCCTTTTGCATAAACTCATCTGCCAACCTCTGTAAATAGAATCCTCGCACATCCGTAGGCAGACTTTCAAAAGACTTCACAATCTTAGCGATGTCTTGTCTTCCTTTCTCATAAGCTTGTAGATCGCGGTTACCATAAACATCTTTGCCTGCCGCGTATCCGTTTCGAAGATTACGGAAAAAGACGTTGACAGCGACGCTCATGCCGGATGTAGGCGATGCAGTATGGAGCCAGAGCGAAGGGAGGAACAGCACATCGCCCGGTTGGAGTAAGACTTCATGTGGGTGCGTATGCGAGAGGCTAGGATCGCTGAGGGTTTCGAAAACATTGATACCTGAACTTGAAGCGCCAGGGGCGAAGTCGAAATATTTCACATCCGAGGGTGGAAAGAGTAAAAGGCGTTTGGAGCCCCTGACTTGGCAGAGAACATTGGCCATAACCTAAAGACATTAAGACTTGTGTTTCACCTCTTAACTTAGCAGGGAGAAAACTTACATCATAATGTAACCACATATTGACGGGTCCGGAGATACGTAGAGGAGAGCTATGTGCGTTATCCATAACGGACGCTAATTCTGGAGGCAGTTTGAAATCCGCGGAAATCGCAGGGTAATCTTTCACAATATCGGCAGGGAGTTCCGATGCTTTCTCTGCAGATAATGAACGTAGATAGAGCTTACTTCCCTTCTCTACCTCGTCTAAAAAGTCGCCAAACTTCTTTGTTACATACGCGAAGTTTTTCGAGCTGAAGTTCATATTTTCTGATGATGCTTCATGCACGACAACCTATAAGAATTAAAGACAAATTATAAGAAGGAAGGGTGCAAATTTACCTCTCTATCCGCACCAACTCTGTCTTTCAAATACTCAGAGGTCCATTCTTGGGTGCAAACACCGATGTCGAGTCCTTCGAGGATGACGGGTTTGCTGGCGTCAAGAATCTTGTCAAACTCTACAGATGAATCGATCTTGACCCGTGGTACTTTGACCAGAGTCTGAGTTCCTGGAGCCAAGCTTGATATACTGGTAGAAGATGATTTAGGAGCAGCAGCAGCATCGAAAGTATGCACAAATTTCCATGGAGCACACGAAGCACCGTTCGTTGCATTTTCACCGAACTTGGAATCGCCAGAGTGTTTCGTGGTTAACGTATAGCAACCCTTGTTCCAGAATGTTCCGAATGAAAAGCATACTGCTGAGCCGCCCATGATTATGATATTATCGCCATTGGAGATTGCAGAAGTACCAATGAGAAGCGGCCGCGGTTCAAAACTCATCGATACGCTTGAGCAAGAGAGCCCGGCTCTCGTCATATCTTCGATACTACTACTACATATCTCATGTGAAAGGGGCAATAGAATATCTTTAACAATACCGCCTACAACAATGATATTGCCTTGGTGGATCAGTGCTTGTGCGCCAAAACGAGCAAGAGTTGCCCCGTTTTCGGCCTTGGTATTGGGACTTCCAAGAAATTTGAAATCGATGCAAGGTTGCTGCCTATGTCAGCTTTAAAGATCAAATTTAGCTAGGTGTGGGACGTACCTTCCCTGTATGTTGCGATATACTCCATTCCCAAACCTCCTCTTGGACTAGTCCGTCTTTAGCTATGCCACCAGCGATAGCTCCAAAAATTGAATCTGGAGAATCAGATGTCAATGCTTTAGGATAGATGACAAGAGAAGATCCAATGGTAGGTGATGGCCGCTCGTTTAAATCTGTACTGCATCTCACCCATCCACCCTGTCGGCTCCAGACCATGACATCATCGACCAGAGTTCTTGAAGTGCTTTTGCCACCAATCACCATCACATAGCCATTGCCAAGATGGACAGCAGAATGTCGATATCTCGGCTGAGGAAGATCATCAACTCTCTCCCAAGTGTTTAACCATTTATGGTACACCCAACAGTCCACTATAGAATTATCTGGCGACGTTCGGCCACCAACTAATAGAGATCCACCATCGCCAATTTCGGTGATAGTATGGCACATGCGACTTGATGGCCATGAATGAGAACCTTGGTAATCGAATAGACTGAAACCATGTACATCTGTAGAGTACACGTCACAACTGCTAACTCGAGTATTGAGACCCATGCCGGAAAAGTTACCGATGAGATCTTGGCCCTTCTTCTCACTTTTTAGAGAGAGCGGAGCGGCAAATCTTCGTTGGCCTTGAGCTTTTGGATACTCAGAATATATACTTTCAGTGCAGCTAGTCTTAAAGCCATCCAACTTTTGCTTAGAGCTCTCCTGAATCGCTTCAAAATTCTCTGTACTCACATTATCTGCGACGAGTAATAGATAATGACAGCCAAATAAAGCAAACTCTTCCCACTCGTCGAAAGGTTCAACGCTGTCAAGAGCAATCCTTTCACTAGAATCTAGAAAATCTTCGGCCCCCCAAAGCTCCCAAAGATTGCGAACTAATACCGATGGCCACCCTAAAGAACGGAAACGTCTGTCTTGCGCCGCCACAGTCGGGTATTTCTTGCAAGCGCCTAAAGGTGTACCGAGCTTGTCAAAGTGTGCCATCATTGTTTTTGCAAACGGATGACTTATTTCTTCAGGGAGTAATTGCTCTAGAAGACAGAAACGAGCTGCAAAAGGTTAACTTTACAACTCTAGAGAAGATAGGAAATAATTCTACCATTTGGAAGTTTATTTGCCCATTGTATGAGTGCATCTGCTGCCTCCGTAGGCATGTATGTGATTGAAACCTCTGCCGTGAACAAGAATGAACATTTCTCTATATCCACAACTTTTGATATAGTTTCTTCAAGCCGTTTGAGATCTCGCAAGTCACATCCCAGTTGCAAGTACTGATCACTGCTGAGCAATATGTCTCCATTTTGAATAATATTCAAATTAGTGAGCATGGAATTGAGCTCTGGTGCATTTTGTACCACCGTTTGCTTCTTGATCATTAAATCTTTGTAATCGATATCGATGAACTTCACACCTTGAGAAGCAGCAGGATATCTACTCATACATTGCCATGGAAGGGGATCACTTTGGAACATCAGCGAACAGTGTGTCAACTCGAGGTTTTAAGACCTACTATCCACATCCCAGATTGATAACAACCTTTTGTTTTTCAGACTTCTGCTCCAAGAACTGTTTCACTACATGGTCTATGGCCTTCATACGTAGCCAGTATCCACGATTTATGAGAGGGGATCGCCTAAGGGGTTTTTTGACGAAATAACGAAAAAAATGTGGTTCATTTGGGAAGTAGAGACGTTCAACACTGCGTTTGGAAACAATACTGCTGTTATTTGTCTAATTTTCATTAACATCCACAGAAGATAGAGTTTTTTCCAGTGTAAAAACTTACACCCATGATTGAATCATCAGTTTTCTGGGCTTTGGTCTGCCCAGACGATTTTGAGACTTTCGCTGGGCGACGCCCATCTTGTATTTGACCTTCCATAGTTTTAAAAGATTTCTCCCTTACCTATAATAAATCGAAAGGTCTCACAAACTGCTCAAAAGTCCTCTGGCAAAAATTTGATACTGGAACTTCAACGGCTTTGACATTTTAGTCTAGCGGCCGAATTACCGAGATTTAGGCGGCGAACCAGCTCCCATTCCTGGAGCTCTTTAGAGAGAATGGGAAACAACCCCGCGTCCCTCAATAACTTCCTTGAAGTCGTTTATCGAGGTATCAATCTTAAGATTCGAAATCAAATGTGCAGCTCATACAAAAGAACATCAATTGCTACAGCTGCGCTGTCTAGTTGATCTTGAGTGACATCCGCAGAAGAGCCATTCCCAATCTTCAACCAACGCCATTGTGACTACCAATCAATCCTGAAGCTTGCAGCGCACAGTTCTTGCATTATCCTGGAGAAACATCGTCGCGCATATATTCGCTTTGGGGCCTCCTGATTCGCAACCATGAATTATGTTACGTTCAACCAGGATTACAGCTGCCTGGCGGTTGGTTGGTGTTCTATCTGATCCAATACCGATAATTACTAATGGCTCTCATCAGGAACTGCCAAAGGATTTCGAATATACCACACCGAGCCATTCTCAAAGATATTCACGGGGGACAATGAGAATGTAACTATAATCGAGATGCTTTTCTCGACGTCTTTGGTGGCCATCAAGCAATCACCTAGACATATTGTAATTCAGAATACCAAGGTACGGTTTGAGATCAAGGTTATCATATGTTCTGGGAGCTCCGAGTATCACATATGCTGACCATTCTTT
This sequence comes from Botryotinia narcissicola, assembly GCA_004786225.1. Classification (NCBI taxonomy): domain Eukaryota; kingdom Fungi; phylum Ascomycota; class Leotiomycetes; order Helotiales; family Sclerotiniaceae; genus Botryotinia; species Botryotinia narcissicola. Next base: position 37,117 of record PQXJ01000129.1, on the reverse strand, counting down.
TCACTACAGAGAGGTACAGTGATATGCGAACTTACATTCCCATCTGCGGTCTTGGCGGTGCGGTTGAACCGAAAACGATTTGCCGTTTTGTTGGAGGAGGAAATATACTTGTACGATATACAGAACATGGGTCTCCTATACACCATTTCTACATCAGCAAACCCCAACGCCATATGCTCCCTATCCGCTTCGTCTGATAACTGCTATTTGGCATACCCACTACCAAAGCCCAGGGAGGAGACTGGAGATAAGAGACCAGCCCATGCACCACCACTCTCTCCATATGTTGCACCGACATCCGGAGAGGTTCTCATATTTGACGCGAAATCATTGAAGGCTGTAAATGTTATTGAGGCACATCGGGCACCACTGTCTTGTATTGCCTTGAACAATGATGGAACGTTACTGGCAACCGCGTCAGAAACAGGAACCATTATCAGGGTATTTTCGGTACCCGATGGACAGAAGCTCTACCAATTTCGAAGAGGCACTTATCCATCATCAATTTTTAGTCTGTCATTCAATATGAGCTCTACGCTGCTCTGCGTATCTTCAAACTCTGATACAATCCATATATTCCGTTTGGGCGGGCCTGTTACTGGTTTGCCGGAGTCCCCACGATCTCCCGGCGATAAAGATAAATGGAGACGATCCCGGAGTTTTGATAGTGAGAATGGGTCTCCTCCAGCTGGGATATCACCTGGTAGTGAAATGGCAGATGTTCCTATAGAAAAAAACAAGTCTAGTGGCACTTTTGGAAGCATGATCAGGAGATCCTCGCAAATGGTGGGCAAAGGTGTCGCTGGAGTCGTTGGAGGATACCTACCCCAAGCTGTCACTGAAATGTGGGAGCCAGCGCGAGATTTCGCTTTCATCAAACTTCCGAAAGGAGGAATGGGAGTTACTCCCCGAAGTGGTCCAGTCAAAAGTGTTGTGGCAATGAGTAGCAGTAGTCCACAAGTAATGGTAGTGACGAGCGATGGGGGCTTCTACATTTACAGCATAGACATGGAGACGGGAGGAGAGGGAATTTTGGTTAAACAGTATTCGTGAGTAAAAATCCTGTGATTGATTTATATGATTCTAACCACTTTGGCAGTGTTCTTGAGGGCGACGACAGTCTGGAGCCACCGCCCATTAATTATGTGAGCTACCGTACCTAGAGGGTGTATATTCATCGGCGTTTTTCACCAAGCTTTAGCGTGCTTTTTCTTAAATTTCAGTCTTCAAAACTTTCAGCATTATGTTAGGTGTCTCTGGTCGGTCTTTTTCGGTACTAGGAGGGGAATTATTGACCAAGCTTACGAGCCGTCTCTTATCTCATTGATCGTAAAAATTAATATCAAATATCATTACAATCTCATCTCGATTTCATACGTAGTAACTTCTATCGTCTTTCGGGCAAATACAGCAGGTTGACAGATTTCATTTACAAAAGGGAATTTGACACGGAGTATGGTTCAACGACCTTTACCTGAGCTGGAGTAGAGTGGAGTGGTAGAATAGGGCTTGTTTGAGTATTTCGCGCGAGAAGGATTCAATGACAGGCATGGGTTTTGCTGCATGAAATTCGAATCGTCGGTGGATAGGAGAGGAGAGTAATTCCTCCGTACCTGTCTGTGCCAATGTAGTTGTATAGCCCTGTCTACATGTGTTTATTCTAGAGTGGATCGTACATGGCTATAATCCAGTATCCCCAGATTGCTCATTGTTCAGGTCTTTTGTGGCATGTGAATGAGGTAAGATGAGATAAGACGAAATGGGATGGATTAGGATGAAGCGCCGCGTAGATAATACTATACATCAGATCGCGTTTCAGGCACGATTTACGAATACACGACGTAGGTACCGTACCTTGCAGAAAGACCCTGACAGATTGTACGTCGCCTATTTTTGTAGTAGATAGGATTATCCAGTGGTGGCGATGGGCCTTGGGGTTATTGGAGTGGTTGCGCAAGAATGTGAATCCTTTCGTTTAAGTTTAGATGATAATTTAGCGTGAAGAAAGACGGTTCCGGAAGGAGTCTCACCGCAGAGAACTACCTACCTACTAGATAGAGATGGACTGAACCGATGAGTACGAAATTGGGTTGGATTCGGATATGTTACCCGGGGTTTTATTCGTGGACAGATAGAGCATGTTTGGCATCTCTTGCGTTTCTGTGCGAATACGCAGCAGTATGTAGGTACAGTGTTGTTTCGAATCCTTTGATGTGTGGGTGATTAGATGGGGGTCCTGGATTGTATTGGATTTGATTGGATGGTGGATTTGGAATCCTGATAGCCCCAAGGAGAACTTTTTGTTTTAGATTCTTTTTTAGAACTTGAGGTTGCTGTTGTTATGATCAAGGTGTCAATGTTCATGTGATCTAGGTCTATGTAGGTAATATTACATTCAGGGAAGGATTTTCGGAACTGGTAGGAGGGGATGGAAGCCCCACTACAGCCTCGGCGGAATGCAGATGGAATTTTGAAATTGTAGGTAGAAAATTACTTATGGGGTTTTGTAGTGAAATATGACTAGATGATTCTATCTCGTGGTTCCTCCGTAGTTTACCTGAACATCCAGGATATCGATGCTCGTTTACATGATTCATGTGCAGAGGCTGAACAACAACCGCGAAGTCTGCCTCCTCAAGGCAGATTTGCGGTATCAAAGTATCGAGCTCGAGTACGGAGGCCAGCCAAAACCAAAAAAAGAAAGAAAAGAGTCATCGAACAAACAGGGGATGTATGATTGCATCATTAGCTTATGATCATCTCAGGTCTATTCTCGACCTCACGAAGAAGGTACCGGTCGTGGGGCCGTCATCACTTCGAGTGGACCAACATGAACGGAACCCAGATGCATCATTGATAAATATAGATATTATTCATTATTCCCAAACAAAGAGATATGCATGGCGAGGAGGGATTTTCACGTACAGTTACTTTGTACATGTTAATCTACCCACGGGAAAGTGTATCATTGCATCGCGTGTAAGTGTACATCTGCATCTCTTCCATAATCACACAACATCGGATGGCCCCAAAACTTGGTTTTCCTCCCCCTCATCTTCTTCCATCTACTGAACTTCTCTCCTGCTTGTACTGGCCAGTCGGGTTTGGAAACCTTCAGGGATCTAAGCGCTGTCGCAGGAAGAACACATCCGGCTATAAGCCGCTCTCAACCTATGGGATATATTTGGGACGAACTTACAAGGGTCGGAATTTCAGTTCCAACAGCTAGGGTATGAGGCTAGATCAGTATGGGGTGTGTGGGCATCTCGAGGGCATTTTTTCGGGGAGCACAGGCAGACGAGACGATCTCTCGTGGTTTCTACTTTACCAGAGACGAGGTGTGGTTGTTGGAAAGAGATCGACTCGATGGCCAGGTGTAAGAAGGCTTTTGATGGGTCTTAGGCTGTCTGACATCTTCTATATCATCACATTCATTGCGGTAGGTCAAATTTAGACATTTCCAAAAATGGAATTAGATGAGCGGATGAGCAGAGAAGATGGACATCTAATCAAGCAAATTTTGGATTCAAACATGGGAATATGGCATTCACCGTTCGGTTTCCATGGGTCGGGATTTGATCATTATTATTAATAAAGTAGAAAACTGTCATTTCGGTCCAACAGCCTCTTTTTTAATAAAGTGCGATCCGACCATTAAATTTATATGTACCCATCTGGTCCGAAAAAGATCTACATGCTTGTTAGACAAAGAATTCGCACGGTCGATAATTAGATTGGCAGGGCAGGCTAGATAGGATGTGGGAACAACTGGCCCTATGAACTCGGTTGGAAACTTGGGCTTCTGACTGGATCGAAGGTACGAACATACGGACCCAAGTAATTGGGAGGAAGGAGAAGAAAATGAGCTACATCCTATCGCGTGAATAAAAGGGATCAGGAGAGGAGCAGATGTACTAAACACATGGCTCTATGATGCAACGACAATCCGCAAATCGTTCCAAAAGGAGTGGATAGAGTGAAAGACTGAGGTAATCATACTGATCAGCCAAGATCTTGATAATACTTCGATAGTTGTACCGGTCTAAGCCCTCTGATGCACTGATCAAGCACACCCGCAAATCGACCTAAACGAGCTGTCCCTTAACTGTGTTGGTAGGAGCCACTCAGGGTCACACTCGGTAGCCTGTCACTTACAAAATTTACAAAATACAGTGGCTTGAGTGGCCTCATCTTTCAACGAGCTTTATTGCAGCTAAACCAGAAGTGGAGGATCTAATGCTGCTTCAAATGTCGAAATCTCTTAAAATCATAATAATCTTACCTAGGGCAGAGGCTGCCGAGACAATCTGTTTCCCACATCTGCAGGCAGCCGAACCTCTGACTGTTATCTGACAAAAATATCAATCTTGATCTCGACTCGATGTCCCAAGAATAATACGGAAGCAAGCAAGTAGACAAAGATGAAGTAACGTAACGTATTGCAACAAGTAAAACGACCGATCGACCATCCTGCAGCCTGACCTCCACGATGTATCTAGCAAGGCATTATTTTTATGCCGTAAGATCTGAATTCATCAATTTTCCCATTTCCCTATTTTCATTCATCTGACCAGACTTAACTGCGGGACTAAATATGTGGTCCACTCATAAATGCCATGATAGAGTACAGTACCGTACTGTACAGCCCTGAACCTTAGAATATTGTTATGGTGTTGTTTGTTATCTGAGGTATGGTTCCTACTGGCCTATTCTAATAGCCGTTTCCTACTGTCCTAAGTTCTAACGTCGCTACTAAACTACTCAAGGCTGTGCGCACTGTTTTCAATCGTCATCCCCCTGGCATTTGATTGGGAATGTCTTGAATGACTGGTTGAAAAAGTAAGATTGATCTGATTTTAATACCCAGACAGCGGGTAAATTGGTGATTTTGCGCGTCAATGGCAAAGGATATCTACCACCTGGCACCTAGCTACCCAGTCTCGAGCTAATTAATATTTGGACGAGATAATGGAAGTGATTAGTGGAGAAGTAAAAATTATAAGCTTTCAGACGCTAGAACGGTCACTAATGGTTATGATGATTAGTATCAATTTTTAATTCTTGTAGCGCGTGTGCTAGTAACCTTATAGAGACTCGGAGTACAGTCATCCAACGCGTTTGCCCTCTAGAAGGACATTCCCCATGACCAAATACCAATTAACATGAGTGATGATTCTCGAGACACTGGGTTGGAAAGATCAAATACAATTCCAAGTGCTATTGAAAATGTGCTATTCGACAGGGCAACCATGTTATCTCTAATCCACACAACGTTCCGGTTCCGGTACGATCATACATCCGGGATGTGAGAGATATCTACTCTACGATTGACTGTTGAGAATTCTTGTACGCATATTCCACATATGGAAAGGGCAACGATGGAGTCAGGAAACCTTTACTTAGACGTCCCTGGATTTCTCGCGAACTTTCCAAAACTGAGCGTGGTGTCGTAGCGGGAACCCTTGCGGATAAGAATCTCATTATCTGATGGTGAAAGATATCCCGATATTTGAGAGCACATCCTAAATACAGTCAACGGCCTCAGCACTCACACTAAATAAGATCAAATTACGAGATGGCCCAAAAAAGATACCTCAAATCACATCTCAGCCAATCATTGTCAGATCTATCTGACAACAACGACAAGGCTTAGTCTTTCATTTTGCACTCTTCCTCAAGACCCTGGGACGAATGGGCCCCTGAGCCTGCTTTATACCATCAAATATAGCAACTTGAAGTGTTGTCTTGCAAATCGTCTGTTGAAAATACCAATTTCATTCAATTAGATGCATTCTACGTTTTCAGCTACTGCTTCTAACAATCTTTTGGGGTCGTTAGCTCTTCTAAACGAGGAACTAAAAAATCATACAGTCAGTTCGATTGTACTAACTTGCCCCATACAACAATAAAACCTCCACTTGTCCTTCCCCATATTACTTTGCACTCTTATCCTAATTTATTTAATTTACTTGCCGTTATAGAGCAGAATTAGCATAATATCCTTGCTTACGGGTAAGTTTTGTTACCTTTATGTCGGATTTTGACCAGTGCGTCTCCTGCAGTTGGCTTATATGACAGGGGTGCCATCGATTTGAACTTCCATGGGGCTCACCCCCCTGCTTCCTCTTCTAACTAGTTCCGTATGCCAACCTAGACTGCCGCAACCCTGGTGAGTTACAGGATTTCATTGAAGCCGCTATGTTTATATATATTTCTTTGAAAAGCACGAAAACCCTTAGAAATCTGCCTTGCAATACTTAGATGCTCGTGGTCTTCCTTTCTCTTCCTCGAAAGAACAAGAAATATACAGCTCACCTACCACCCTACATCCTTCAATCTTCCTAGTATTTGAACTCCAGCTATTCTTGTAGCTTCATATTGCATCTTCAACCTTTCTCATCCTGTTGGATATCACTCCCAAAGCTCCCCAAACTCCCGATTCCTTCAGGTTTAAATTCGCCACGGTCCAAGTCCTCATTCTCCACAGTCATCGCCTCAGATTGTGTATGAAATATCACATCACATTTCAGGGATCTTTATTACACATCTCCAAGTCGTGATCTACCAGTACCTGGCACTATAGGCCATCACTCAAGTCACACTTCTAGCCCCCAACCGTTACATTAGCTATTTGCTCCTTCAATCACTTCTCTACTTCTCCTAATATCTCTTCTCTATTCTTATGAACACTATGGAGTTGACACCTCAATCCACTCGTTCCCCAACACCGCCTTTCACATTTTCAGGCCACTCACAGCCACTCTTTGAATATCCTTCACCGGCTCAAAGTGACTCGAGATACAGATCGACGGATTCTATTCAAGGCTTGGGACTCTATTCTTGCTCTATTCCAGGATCTCCACCAGCAATGGACAATCAGGATGCTAGCTCGGAGTCAGGAGGCTCATCGTCTGTGATCACCAACCACTGGGCAGATACGCCTTTGCAACACCGTGATTCGCCCAGGTCCTCAAGATCAACTCCTAACATCCTTTCCGCGGAGTATGATCCCTTTGCCTCCTATAATCCGGCAGTATCAGCTCCTTTCACTTCTGATATATATACCACTTCCCAAACTGCCGAAATATCCATTCTTCCAGCTTCTCCACTTCACTCCAGCAATACCTCTCATCGCTCTTCACTTTCTTCTGCTCCACCTTCAGAGATATTTACTCAAGCAGGATCAATACCTTCTTACACTCCACGTATAAAGATGGAAGACCATACAGAATATGCTCCAAATAGTGATTCTTTCACACTAGGCTCCCCCCACACTCAATATGTTGGTGCAACAACTACTTACCCAGGGTCGCTCGAGACTTCATACTACGACCAATCACAATGGGGACAAAAGGTTGAATACACTTCCACTGACTTGCCACCATTCTCTGCTCTACAAATCCCGAATTATGACAGACGATCCGAAAGTCAGGATACATCACCATCACAAGATTTTCGACGTCCAAGCGTAGTAGCAAGGACCAGGGGACCTCGAAAGCTCACCACCAAGGAAGATGCAAACTTCCAATGTCGTGTTAAAGGATGTGGAAAGCTTTTCGGTCGTAGTTACAACTACAAGGCGCATATGGAAACACATGATGCAGACCGAGAGTATCCATTTCCATGTACCGTGGACAACTGTACAAAAAAATTTGTCCGGAAGACGGACCTTCAACGCCACAACCAGAGTGTTCACATGAAGCAGCGAAACCATAAGTGTGACTATTGCAGTAGATTCTTTGCAAGAAAAGACACACTGAGAAGGTACGCCACCCTCCCACTCTATATCTTTACTGTTCCCTCAAACTAACAAATACAATAGACATATGGAAGATGGTTGTTCTAAACGCTTTGATATCGAAACTGTTGATTTCAGACCTCAGAACTACGCTATGGACAACAACACCATGAACACACTAAAGCTAGTGCTTCCACCTCATCCAGATCAGATGGGACGGAATCCATCTTACATTCAGAACTCCCACTATTCATCACCTCCACACAGCGGAAGCTCTGGTCATGCGCCCCATGACGCTATGGTTAGCCCTCTTACATCAGCCTCATCAGGGGCTCCATATCTAATGACGACAAGCTCGGAACATCACAATCATGAACCTATATGGCATACTCAGTAGATTTCACTATCATTATTATTTGGCGCAAGGGAGAATATTTGAAAACGGTCACGGCGAGAAGGATACCATGAGCATAAAATTCCCGAGGGAATTTGAAGATTGTTTCAATTCGCTTTCATTTCCACCAGAGCCTTACACAAAATACTGCACAATACGAAAAGATCACCTAGATTTTTGATAGCTCAGCGCTTCGGTTCAAACTCATCAGTCATCATCAGTCATCAATCATAAATAAATTATTCCAGAAAAAAACCGACTTGCATAGACGACGGATGTCAGATGTCAGCACGAACCTGCATTTTTGGTATCGTATTGTACCGCCGCACTATTCATTCCGCATCATGTATACTACCACACTAAAAGATACTTCCGGTTCAAATCCAAATAATTACATGTCTCCATACGCCAAAGAATACTTGTTAGGTTGGGGGTCGCTGATGGTTTCACAACCGGCTGTACGATGCACGACCGACCGCACGAATTCAAATGCGAGATTGGGAGATGAATGCTGAGCGCTCGTTCACGCGTCCATTGGGAAGTGCAGTCGCGATGCTGGCTGCCCTGCCCTGCATTGCATCGGGTCAACTGTTCCCTTTTTCCCCTTTTCTACCTGTTTGGTTGTGCTGTGTTGCTTTGCGTTGTGTAATTATACTCGGTGTCATTTTGGGGAATTTTTTTACCCTTTTTTTATTCTTACAATCTGCGATTTGTGAAATCCCGATTGTTTGGGTTCGAACCTCGGTCGCTTCCAATATCAACTCATCACATGTACTTTTACAAACTGTTGGGTGGATTTTCTTGAGAGTGGGATCTCGATGTTATCCATCAACTTATTGTTTTGATCGTTTATTTCTGTTTTTTTTTTTCTTCTTTAGCAATCTTGTTCTATAACTTCTCTTTTGTTCATTCTTTTTTTGTCTCCTTCAGCGTACAAATACCCTTTTCAAATTCTATAATCCCGCCGTCAGCGGGATACAACATCACACAAACAGTCGGTCGGCACTGGGAAATAAAGGCTTGGTAGGATGATGGATGGATTTACGGATGGAAGAAAATACTTGGGCTTTGGTAGGCAAGGTCAAGGCCATGCATTCATTTGGGAATATGCGCGATGGATTCGGAAACGAGATGATTTTTAAACGGCAGGGTAAATCTGGAATTGGGCTAATGGGATTGGATGGAAAAGACATGATGAATTCTAGATCTCTTCAACTTTTGATATAAATTTTTACTTCTTTTATCTTCTATTTCTTTCCTTACTATATGTATGAATCAGAGCTGAGTTATGTGATATAGTAAACTACATAGAGAGATTTATATTTCCCCATCTTTTGTAACTGTTAAAAAAAATTAGTGAAGGGGAAGGATGTTTACAAGCGAGTTGAAGCTGGAACTCTAAAATTTGGGGACTGTCAGTTGCACAGATCAAATAGATGAGATAAGATGACATAGAAAAATAAAATTCCGTTTTGAATTGACACCTGAGTTAAATTGTTTGCCTTACCTGAACAACCATCATGAAATATTCGTTTGCCTTGTTTTGAGTTCTCTCGGTGTATCTATTCGTTTGTGCATTGCGAATTAGATGCTGTATCATGTACGCCCCTTTCAGCTGTCTCTATCATCGTACCAGGAGTTGAAATGAATTTTGATTCTCTCAAGATCATTGGGCACCTCGTGAAATCCCAATTGGGGACATAATTCTGAATTTGGAATTAAATTATTCACATGATAGGGATTATTTGTATTTCGTTGTTTCGATGTTGGTAAGAAGCTCGGGCTACTAGATATAAATTGGATGTAAGTTGGCTTATTGGTTATTCAAGTATCTAATCAATAGGTGAAATGGAACCATGGTCATTGCTGCTTAGAATGATGGGTGTGGTTAGGGCGGCAGGTACGAAATGAGGCTAATGCTGACTTATATGGTGGGGCTAGTGGGTGCAAACTCACAAAGAATAGGTATGGTCGAATATGAATAGCTCACGAATATATGAATGCTAGGGTAGGGGCGAAGATGTAAGTAAGAAAGGGAGAACATTATGCCGGGTCGATGGGTTGGATTGGAGGGTGTGCGGTAAGCGAGAACCACAGGGGTATCAGCAGGGCAAAATGACCGGGAAGTAGTGGCCGGGGAGGAACAAAGGTACTTACCGTATGTAAGAAGTAGATGTATGACTTGATGAGAAATTGGAAATAGAAACAAAAAATTAAATGGGAAATGATTTTGGACAGACTAGAGCGAATAGAGATGGTAAGAGCAGAAAATCAGGGCATATCCCCCTCTCCTTGTGGGTTAATCATACGTTTTTTTGTTGCTTTGAAGGGTGCTTACACGGTAACGACTGTAAATCTGGCATCGATACCGCTTGAATGGATTGGCCATCTATTGGCTGAAAATCCGAGCTGTTGGTTAGTGAAAAAGATGGTCATTGGTCGGAAGGCTAAATTTCAAATAGGACGCATACCCATGCGTCTCTAAAGACCAACTGGCCAAAACTGGACCCCGCAATGAAAACCGGTCCGGACGGAGACGGGGTAGATGGCTGTGCGTGTTCCGGGCAGGGGAAGAATCGGCATTTTAAGCGCGCGCATTTCACCCCCTAAGATTGATGTGTTGTCTTTCAATTTGTTAGATATGTCAGATGTTGGTTCTACTGCTGGCCGTCAACATGGCTAGTCTCGGCTGACAATGTTGATCATTCGCACATCGAGATGCAATTGATAAGGGGAGCTCCCGTTGAGTCCCTTTGAGTCCCTTCTCGACAGACGGACTAATTGTACGGAGTAATACCGTGAAATGTAATTTAAACTAGGATACTTTACATTTATGCACAAGGGAGCAACCGAATTCATGATAACCATGACCCATAATTGTCATACATGATGCATGTGCAACCGTTACATTCTGGCCCGTTTCTTGCTTGTCATGCTCGTGGCAACGTTGTCCGATATCCTGTTTGTGATGATGGTACATAGTGTACTTCGCTTCTGAACATTGGGTTTTATTTTCACCCACACTTCAAAAGAATGGCGCTACGCCGAGTACTGCGAAGAACACTTTTTTCTGTGACACCCTTGATCGAAAGTTTCAGAAGCTTTTGAAACAAACGAGCCTGGAGGCTGAGATCTGATTATGTAAGCCAATAAGCCAAGAAGGAATCAGAGCCAGATGATATCGCAACGGATAGCACGGCAGTGGTACGCTCCTAAACGGCGGCTACAATAAAGAGCATCTCGTCTAGTAGTCAAACCTTTCGATAGACGCTTTGATCTTCTATGGGAGATCATCGGTGATGCCTACTATTAATCTCATCTGAGCTTGTTTCTTCCTTTTGAGGTTAACATCAATCCCGGAAATGTTATCCATGATGTTCTGGACGACAGTGGAGAACTCAGGGGATTAACGGGATATATCATTCAATTGATAGTGGCAAGTAACAGTCATGGATAACGATGGATGAGGACTGAGTTTTAATCGTTCAAAAGAGGGCTAGATACATTGGTGAAAAGATTTGAGTTCACTTCGAATCTCAAGTGCCCATCATCATAATCTCCATCCGTTCCCCCGCAGAGTATTAAGTGGTTAATAATATACGAGGACCTTGCCAAAGTTACTTTAGTGGTGTTCTTTCGGTAACTCCTTTTAAACAAGGTACTGGGTACTACAAGATACCTGGGTTCAAGATGTAACATGCATCATCTCTGTGTATAGATTTGACTTCAAAATAGGTGGATAATGGAAAGATAATTGTGAAATCATGGCTAGTGTCTTGGCCGACTTCATAAAAACTTGTCAACAAGTTTCCTCAGTAGAAAGCAAGAGACCATCCGGACTTGTTTTTTTGATATTATGTCATATCTCATGATCATCTTATTCAAAATAGAAGGTGTGTGTGCTTGGAATGTTATGTTCTACATGGGCAACGAGAAAGCAACTGTGAATCTTACTGAATATCGGGGTGATCGTTCCCCGACGCTAAGAAACCCATCGCCTAATTCGGGGCATTCTCCGTTCCATTACTACATTACACTCAGTCTCATTCCACCCATCACATTACATCTTTCTATTCTTGTACCAATCTCCATTCTATGGTTATCACTCACATCGACTGATTACCTAGTTCTTACTATGCATCGAATCTATTGTGTATTATTGGCAAGTTGGGAGGATATTGCGGGATATCTTCTCATTGGTCAAGCCTACGAACTGCAATGTAAGTAAGCAATCATTTCTATGTGGGGGGAACCTGAATAGTCTCACAAATGATCCCACACATCGATACAGGTCAACGGCAGTTGTCTCATTCGCACAGCAACAATGCGTACTATCAAAAGCTGACTGACTGACGGGGGCTTCATCTCATCTTATCTCATCTCATCTAAAATGCGGACCAGAATTCTATGATCCATGATCTAAGACGACAGCCCCATCTATCTGGCTTGGCCCCCAACATGATCAACCACCAGCCTTACATAATCCTTGATATCCAAGATGTGTGTTTTGTGTGAACGAACGCACTGCGCTAAAATTCTCCACTCAAGGTTGATAGTTAAAATGCGGCAGTGTTGTAGAAAAGTCTTCAACAGTTGAAGATCGTTTCATATGTCGACATGGCCCCAGAGATTCAATTCATTCCCCTTGCTAAGTCATTATAAATCCGTTTGCTTGTATTTTTACGTACTCTAAAACGTACCAAAAAGCGTTTTAAGAAAACGTGGATGGCACGCTCTTGTTATTCTGCAAGGTTCAGAAACCTGGTCAACCTTCTGGTAGGAACAACGAGCCACCAAAATTAGACGACTTACACCCCTCCATCACGTCCATCACACCTATCGTACCCTTCGATGATCGATTCCTTCAAGTACCCTTCCACTTGATTGGCATCAAGCATCGCTCACCGAAGCTACCTTTGCTACCCTGTAATGCATTTCCGGGTAAACTACCTGGACGATCTCTCCTCGTTCATCAGAAGATGATAGCTATTCTTATCACTAAGCTCTATATCCAATACCTCCAATCTCATCATTCCGCATTTAAATGAATTCGGAGTTGAATTCCACTTTGGGTACTTCAACGAATGTTCGTTTTCGGATCGAAGCCAATTAAGGCAACGTAGAATCCTAAGAACATCTCCATCAAAGATCTCACAGCGTCGTTCCGTTCCGCGAGGCACAGTCTGCACCTGAAATGGCAGTAGACTCTATGACCTACACGTCATATGCAGTCCTAGTGGTTACGCATCTTCAGCGCTTAATAAATACCTTCAAGCAGAGTATCGCGGCAAGTCAAACAAGATCTTCAAGCATTATGCAGTCGGTGAAACAGCTATCCACACACACACACACCAATTCGTATATGCCAGTGTTGATGTGCATCTGAATATTTTTAGAGGCCAAGTGGACACTCTTGTTTCAAAAAGTATTCTGGGTCCCACGGAACTCCACAATGAGATAATCAATGGAAAGGGGCCTTAAATACCAGTTCTCTAGAGAAATGGTTTTTCCAATAGGAGGAAGACTTTAATACTGTGCCTCTTTAGTTCTCCAAGGATTATCTGCACTCGTAAAAAGTTTCAGCCATTTCCCATTTGGGACTCATTGGCAGTGTATCAAGAGTCATAAGCCAAATCTGGGTCTTGAATATTACTATTCCTAATGGATATTACAAAAACCCTCGGGTTGTTTCCTATTCTGTATCTTGAACTTGGACGGCCCAATGCGAAGCCGAGGAGAGATTCTATGTAACCGCTTTTCGAGCGAATTATCTTCAACATAAATCTGCTTTTGCTTCAAACCATCTGCTCAATTCCAGACAACGAGATTTTAAGTAGCTTGATGTCGCTGAAGCATTGAAAGTCGTTTGTTCAGCCAATAACACGTCAAGTTGGCTAGATTTTGAATGTCTCGAGTTGCGCAAGTCTAGCCTCTCCTTATCGACCGAACACCCATGAATGAAATCCTTCTACTCATATGACCCGAGTGACTTTTTGCCACTCATTTTGTGCCTCCCCGTTTTGAATAGCCCAACGGTTTTCCGGCTGTCACCTATCAAGTAGGCATTCACACCTGTCTCCAAACCAGTGCACCGTCATGCGATCCGATATGTCGACACCCTGTAGATACTCGTCACCCTAGCAAAGCTGAACTGTGTCAGAATACAAAGTTTACCCCATGAGTGTCACCGACGTCGCCGGTAAGTTGAGTTGATGAGTTGGTAGTCGCCGAGAAGGAAGGCAACGGAATTACTCCGAGACACCTCATTTACGCATCTAATACTATGCGAGTATAACATGCAATGTAAAGAAAACGGCAATTCATTACAATGGAATAGAGTTATATGTTTATCGCATGTCTAGTAGAATTCCGGATCGTTTCAATTCGATGCAACATGGCAAAGACTGGCTAACGATCACGGGATTACAGAGGACAAAAGCTGCACGACACCCACCTTGCAACATGAGAAACTTCGCAGATCTTCCCAAAAATAATGATTATGCATTTCCATTTGAATTGGTAAAAGCTATATCTTATCGTGCTATCTCGTTTCACAACCAGGCTTCCAAAAATTGGATCTAGATTATATTCGTTCACGGGGAAGCACCGGAATAACTCCCGGCTATCGCTGAAGTTTTTTCATTTCTTCAGGAAAATAAGCTGCAGCAAGTGTGTGTGTATTGTTATACAGATAGCGATTCGAAAGCTGCCAAATTTTCCTTGCCCGAGCAGGCAGTGAGATACCGGTGTAGGCAACCATCTACGAACCCCTCCAGTTTGTGTAAATACCTAGTTCAAACAGATTAATGAATCACACTATACGATAGGTATTCGGGGAAGATAGAAAGTCCAATTGTGAGTTCCGGAGCTCAAGGTCTTGATCCTATCAGAAGAACAATTGCTCAAAACAACACAATCTTCGCTTCCGCGAAGTTGGTTCCATGCAATGCTACCGAGGTACGAATGGTACGCTGACTTCTGCAATGTCCCCTGGATTTCACTCTACTGTTAGTGTAAACTCCAAATGTTTCTAGACTGTTCTGGTTAGAAATAGCCGGGTGCAGCGTGGAAGGAGTAGTATTTTGATAACAAAGTGCTTACTCAGAGTAACCAGTAGTCCGGACTGCAATGTCACAATCAACAACATTTTGATTGATTTAATTAATTTGAAATAATAAGGTTATAAGAGTAACAACAATATTTTTAGAACATCGAAATTAAAAGTCTAGACAACTTGAATCCTTGAAAGTATCAAGAAAATCCACTTAGACTTCTGATCTATACTTCGGGATCTACTAGGCCTGTTAAAGCCCTACCTCGGGCTTTGGTTGGCGATGGGTATTTAATTGAGATTTTTCAATCTTTCAGAATTTATCGTCAGTGATGGTGTTGCATTCTCGAGAATTTGAGCCACTTACGACAGTTTGTATTGTGCTGCCTAAGGAGCGAGAGCGAAAGCGAAAGAGAACATGTTCAAAGTGGTGATTGGAAGAGGGGCTAGGGTTTCTGCAAAGCTGTTTGAAAACGTTGGTTCTCGTATAGTATATGCAGCTTCTCGTCTGAAATTGCTGAGAGAAGTATCTCGGCTCCCAGAAATGATGCTGTATATCTCCGCCAAAAGAACCCGAGTTTGGGGAATGGTAGCGAAGATGATGACCGCGTTACTCTTCTGTTACTTTTGAACAGAATGGCCATATCCTCGTAAAGTCACTCAGATCTTGAAGTCTGTGAAGCTTACGGGTCACATTCGAATCTTTGGCTTCTTGTATCGTTACATCAATTCCGTATCTCCATTCCTCCCCTCATGTTCATTTCGTTGACTTGGTAATGCAACTTCCAGAGCTATTTTATGACTGAGTGGAAAGTAACTGCCCTCGTCATCCTTATGAATTTGCGTTTAGCATGCCAGTAATACAGTATGTGCCTATCCTGGGTAGTAGTTTTGCTTGTTAGTTACCACAATTTATGCCTTTGACTGAAAGAAAATGTTGAATATACGGCTTGTAGATAGTATAGTCATTACATTAGTATAGCCATTCAGAAGGATGATCATAAGCCCTCGAATTTCATAGATGCCCCACGAATACTAGGCATGCGGATATATTTGAGTGTTACACAATTCTCAGTACGCAACGTGCGGTCTTCCGGAGGAAACAGATACTGTATGAGTAGTCCTATGAGAATAAGACCTCCATGTACACGATTGACCAGTTTATTTTTCTACTTAGCTTATACTTAACATTATGTCTCATTTTACTATACTAAACCACTAGCTGCCAGAGACAATTGACCAATCTGCAAAACTGATTGACTCACGCGTTGCGTAGATCGCATCTCATCTTTTTACGGCCTATCGATGATCTGAAATATCACGACTGACATGAACTATGTAAATCTCATAAACCACATTATCCTTTAGCAAATACCTGCAAATTAAAACCATTCATAACTTCAGAGAAGCTCTAACTGGAAGCGAGATATTCTTCAACATTTCGGCAGCTGATTTTTATTCCCCATGAACAGAATGTGCAAAAATTTATGTGCGACTATGCTCTCATCGTGGAAACAATGATCCAAATGGCTCTTGATGGCGGTGATTATGAAGTGATAATGTAGCGATATGTTGTTGTTATCACAGTAGGTGGAAATGTAACGACAGTGAAGCTTGGCCGCGCTCATAAGAATGAAAGTCGATTTTGATATTGATAGATACCAATCAACTACTACTTCCCATAGCTCATCTGAGCCGTCTAATTATGATATTGACTTGTACAAACCCGGAGAACTCCATATGGCATTTCAATTGGTAGCGTAATGGCTAAGTCAATCACCTCACTTACACCTCGCTTCCTCAGAGTATATTTCCAAAACTGGCTTCGGAAGTAAAGAAGTCATACTGTGGTCAATGCTAGATCGCCTGAGCATGGACATAGAAATTGCTAGATGACAATGAATAGATTTGCAATTTAGGTGATACCACCGCAAAGCTGGAGTGGATTGTTCTGGGTTTTCCTACTTAATCCTCCGATATATACTCATCCTGCATTTATTAGTTTGGGGCGATGATGAGAAAGTGGGCAACATTTAAATCCAGTCTTTGAAGCGCCCAGATTAGCCGTGTGTATAGTCTTGCTTGCAATGAGTCAAGTTTTAGCGTACGTACCATTATACCCTATCCTTCAGAAGCGCCTATAAAATTCTTCGAGTTGACTGGTATTGGGGTGAATATCTCTTGGGAAATAACCGATTAGCCTCCGAGCTTGTCTTCAATTGTTCATTGTGACGTTAAATTCTGTGTAGGCTATTGGTATGTTAAGGCAATAATACACTTATATTGATATCGATTGTGAGATCATGCTCTTAGAGAGAGGGCATCTACGTGGTCATCAAGCTATCTATGGGTACCTAGTCAATCCATCCGACTATTTGCCCCACCAGTAACTTAGCCTTATGTATCATTTCTTTCTATTCCTTTCCCTTCTTTAGCCAATTCGTTGTATGCCCATTGATAGCTACCCAAGAATATCGCCCCTCCAATACTAATCCACATTACTCTTGGACCTATTCCCGCGAAGAATGCCTTGGGACCACTCGTAGCTATTATCTCCTTCAACAACACCTTCGTCGACTTCTTCTGCTTCTCTAACATCATCCTTGTCTTCAGCACATCCAAAGGGGTAGTAGCTGCAGCCGCGACAGCACCCGCAAGACTTCCCATAAGCCCACTCTCCACTGCGTTCACAGTATCTCTTCCACTTGTTCTCTTCCTGTATGCCTTCATAGATTCCCAGAGAGGAAATTGTATGATTGTGAACGGCACTTCCCGCATTATGGTAACACTCCAGCCGCGATAGAGTTCCCTCCATACTCCTACAACCCCAATGTGTTTGTATTGTCCCAAGATCGCCTTGAGCGTGAGTAAGGAGCTCGAATATTGCCCTGCCTGAGCTCTCTGCTTGACAACTTCCGTAGGCACACGAACCGCACAAGCGGCGATCTCTCCCAGACTTGCTGCAACCATATGCTCAACTGCTTTCCCCGTTTCGCGTCCCCCGGGTATATTTGCATTTAAAGTATCTCGTCGTTTCGCGAATGCGCTTTTGGTAGCTTCGTATGTACAGAAGAACAATGCAGCTCCGGGCGCAGAGCCAATTATGGCAGAACCTACTCCCCGATACACACCTGTAAAGCCTCCAGAGGCAATGAAGCCGGCGGAAGATTGAAGGCGGGTTTTTAAAGTATCGAGAGGGAAAAGGGTGAGGTCGACCGTAGTACCGGCGAGGGCTCCCGCTAGGAGAGCGGCGGTGAAGTTTGATTGTGTCATTTATGCGGAAGGAGGGAATTGAGCAAGTGGGATGATTAAAAGGACCGTAGAAGAAGTGGTATCAAGGTGGCCGAAGCCGGATCGTACCGAGGCAAAGAAGATAATAGATGTGGTGGGTCAATTTCGAATTCGTGGTTGGGGTGATTTTGGGACGACAAAGTTGAGGTTGGAGCTCGGGTAGATTTTTATCGTCTCTTTTTGCGGGCTGATAGCATCAATTGACGTGATAACACGCGACACAATCATTCTTCATAGCAATTGTATTCTCAAGCATTATTGTGGCTATTGATAGAATGAAATGTTGATCAAATAATGGAATGAACACCATGAAACAAAATGCGCTTCCTATTTCGATAAAGGAGTTTGCCGATGCGCTTTTCAAAAGGCCATGTCAAGTTCCTTATCGTCATGACCAGCGGGGTCATAGGACCATAGGTAGGTAGCTGCTATAATTTACCATTGATTAATGCTAATTGCCGAATAGGACTTGCAGTGAGCGGAGGGGTAGATTCTATGGCCCTTGCGGCGTTGTGTATGCAAATGAAAAAGAATTACATACCGTTTGCTTCTGATGGATATCCAATACATCTTGGCAAGATCGACTTTCGAGCTGTTATCGTCAATCATGGAGTACGAGATGGCAGTCTAGAAGAGGCTCAGAAGGTTATGGGGGTGTTAGAATCTCTTGGTATGTTATTCTTTTTGGATCCGTATATCTGTAAGCTCCTAATACAAAAATGAATATAGGTATGACCTCACGAATTTTGACTCTCCCATGGAAAGATATTACCGGGAATCCTTCCCAGCTACCTAATTTCGAGAGCTTAGCTAGAAAATACCGTTTTCAGGCAATTGGGAAGTATTGTCAGAAGTCTGATATCAGTTCAATTCTCCTCGGACATCACGCCGATGATCAAGCCGAGACGGTGCTGATGCGTCTAGCGAAAGGCGCTCGGGGCGTTGGTTTACTTGGTATTAAACCCTCTTCTCCCATACCAGAATGTGAAGGTATTTATGGCGTTCATGAGAGTGGGAACCCAATAACACTTGCTCTACCTATTAAATCCAAACAAGGCACAAAGTGGACCAACATCATTGGAAAAGATAATGGCGATCAATCTGCATCCGGTGTCTTAAAGATCATGCCTCAATTAGAAGTCGAGTTTGGCGGTATAACCCTCTATCGTCCTCTCCTTGAATTTCCAAAGGAAAGACTTATCGCGACATGCGAGGCTTTGGGCGTGGAGTGGTTTGAAGATAATACCAACAGCGATCCCACCCTGACAGACCGGAATACAATACGGCATCTATATGATCATAGTGGTCTGCCTATGGTGTTACCTAAATCTAGAGTTCTTGATCTTTCTGCTCAACTTCAAAACGTTGAGAATCTACGTCAACAAAAGGTCGAACAGCTCATAAAGCAATGCAAAGTCCTAAGCTTTGATACTAGACGAGGAACTCTTATTGTGGAATTCCCCTCGATGCCTTCCATAACTCCACAAGATGTCGCCAGCAGATCCATCCTAGCCGCTATGCTACTCCGTCGTGTAATCATGACCATCACGCCAAATTCCATCGTATCACTGAATCAGGTTTCCGCCGCAGTTCCGGAGATATTCCCATTACCTGATGTCACAACGCAGCCAAAAACCATAAATACTGCTGGCATCATGTTTCAACCATTCAATGTTGATCGGAAATACCAAGGAAAGAATGAATGGCATATATTTCGTCAACCTAGATATAGGTCATCACTTGATGAAACTATTGTTCCGGAGCTACTTCCAGGAACAGAGCCTCAGTGGCTTCTATTCGATAATCGATACTGGCTTCAGATACATAATGAAATGTCCTCCAAGGCTGGTAATTTGGTCGTTCGATTTTTTAATAAAGAAGATATACCCAAACTGGAACGATCTCTGGACGAGAGAGGGCACCGGGTATTAAAAAGACTTTTAAGGACGGTGAATGGCGAAGAGAGGTGGAGATATTCTCTCCCTGTCGTGGTATGGAGACCACATGGGGGCATGATTGTAGGCGAGGAAGTGATCCTCGGCTTACCCTCTTTGGGCGTGAAAGTTGTCAGCTCGAGCAAAGTGAAGTGGTCGTGTAGGTACAAGAAGATAAATCTGTCTGATTTGGGTCTGCAAGCTGTTGAGGACCTCAAGACTTTCAAAGTCCGCCGTGTGATGAAAGGTAAAGGAGAGGTTTCAGATAAGCCAGGATTTGCACCTTGGGTTGCCAAGCGTGAAAAGTCTGTATGGGATGATTTATTCAATCGGGGATCTCAAGCGAAGGGAGACACGAATAATTAGAAGGTTGTCGATAAGAAATTTACATTCGAAACCCAAATCAGCAACGAAAAAGCTTTCCGGAAGTACTGAACACTCGCCTTCATATCACGAGTGTATGTTTGCAGAAGTGGTTACATATAGTCTAAACCTAGACTGCAGTCTACTTCCCGAATCTAATTTTGAAAGTCCGAATCAATACATAATTCTATTTTATGAATATATCATCTCACATCACTTGATAATCAAAACTATTCTAACACCTGAGATGACTACAACTTGTACAAAAGATCAGGTATTACAAAATTTCTGATCACTGGATTGCAGTTCACACTTTTAAATACATCGTGCTATAAATATCTACCTAGGTACCTAATAGTCAGAGTCATCAAATCTACATGATTAACGAGATATTCTAGCCAAGACAAGAAACCCAATCTAGACGGAAGCGAAGAGGAGGAGATATCAGGACAGCAGATCAATTCCCAAACTTTCACTGCTATTTGTATACTACTTCAACTACTTACTAGGAACGAATCTTAGACTGTATGCTACGAAAGGTCTAGTGAACAACTTGCTTTTCTTATATTCTATCCTGTGCGTCTATCTATATGCTCAACTGAACTGAACTCACCTAAACTCAACTAAACTATGCAAAGTGTCGATACCATTTTATCTCATTACATTACCATCTCATCACAAAGACCCACCACCACGTTCAATTTTACCCAAGAACAGAGAATAAGTGCACAGCGAAATAATACATATCAATCATCACACCAGCGTAGGAGGGAAGGAAATTCTACAACATCCATTACCCGAATTAACATCCTCCCACCAATAATTTGATAATCCCTTCACAGTTTCCTCCTCTCTTCCTCTCTCGCTCGCACGCCCCAGACCCCAGACCCCTCAAACCTCACCCCAACTCCACCCTCCCTCTCTCACCCCCCTGCAACTCCCACGCCTGACTCCTCCCCTCACCCATCTCCGACACCTCACCCGCACCCATCTCCATCCTCTCTCCTACCATTTCACCCCTCTCTCCCACCATTTCACTCCTTTCTCCTCCATTCCCCGTCTCGCCTGCCAACTCCGGTTTGGCGTATGCTTCTCCCGCTTTCCGGTTGTGATTATCTCTATTCTTGCGTTTGCGCAGGAGGAAATATGTGAGCAGAGCGAGGAGCGCAACGAAGATCGCGGCGCCGATGGCGATTCCTGCTATAGCGCCAGGAGATAGCTTTGATGCAGATGTTGATGATGATGATGATGATGAGGATGAGGATGTGGACGTGGTAGTTATGCTGGAGGACTCGATCATCGACGATGATGCAGAAGAAGAAGAAGAAGAAGAAGAAGTTATCGCTACTGAGGAAGAAGTACTAGATGCAGAAGCGGAGGAAGTAGTAAAAGTAGAATAGGGTCTCGAAGTAGGCGAAGCGATGACCGATAAAGAGGAAGGAGCCGGCGCATCGAAAACTTCACTGCTGAGACTCTTGCACGCGGCATCATTGCAGCAATTCCATTCGCTGGTTGTGGAGTTGTAAACAATACCGATAGCGCCGCCACCATTAGTTTCGAGGTCGACTTTTGTGAGAAGGGTTCGTTAGTTGTAATCTTAGTTCTGATTGATGCGCGTAGACACGTGCGAGATATCTAGGAGGGGTGGAGATTAACGTACCGCATTCTTTCGGACATACAGATGCGGTATATGTAGGATCATTACAATAGCCGAGATAATCTCGAAAATCCGTTAGCACCGAGGAAATAACATCCTCATTCCCATTCTGCGTGAAATCCCAAAATCCTTACTTACATTCCGGCTCCGCCACGCCCGGCGATGCTTGACAGATATTGTTCCCCACGCACGTATCAAACTCCATGCAGCAAGTTAAGAAATCCTACTTTGCATCAGTAAAAATAACATCATGCAGATATCGATCCATCCCTCGAGCAAAACATATCATACCGAAGTACTATTCACGGTGCCACAAGGAAAATAATTCCGCGGCTCGATGGTCTCCACCCCGCCATCAAACCACGCATAGCAATTTTGCGTGAATTTATCCGTCATGATGTCGGGTTCTATTTCAGCACTGAAGATATCAAGTATTGAATCAATGCCTCTGCACGAAACGAGACGTGACACAAGCTTTCTCGGATCAGAACAATTCAACAATTGACAAATCGAGATGCTGAAGAAAAGAAAGAATTTAACCATAAATGTCGCGAAAAGTAAAATTAGATATTCAAGGTATGGTACCACCTATCGCCCCGTGTCATGCGTCGATCCTTCCCACGAGGACTCGCTCTACCTATGGTGATGATGATGATGATGATGATGATGATGACAATGACCCGCTCATCTTGCCGCCCCTTTTTGAGTTGCCAAGACGTGGAGTCGCGGATGGGGATTCAATAACTAACTGGGCATTTGAATCGAGAGGTTGTGATTAAAGATTCCTGATATTTGATTTCTTGTCTTTCTAAACATAAAGATTTTCGTAGTTCGTGACTATGTGGAAGACAATTACTGCTAATTACCTCGAAGGTTGTCAAAACAAGTGTTTGAAACCCATGTATCTCGAGCCTCAAGAGTGGGGGAGAAGTGCAGTCAGTATATACAAAAAGACGATGCAGAACGGCTCGAAAGAAGCAATTGAATGTTTAGCTACCAGCATCTCGCAACATAAATCACTCGAAATTGAGGAACATCTCTAGAGCCCACAGGGTCCCGAGAGAACTCGACGCAGTGCAGTGCAGTGGCAGTTCAAAAGGTCGGTAGTGAAGGAGAAGTTGATATGATGAACATGAAGGGACAATAACGGTGCTTGAAGTTTCGACGATGCGATGATATTGTGACATCTCGTTTGGATGGGTGGGATGTATGACACATGGTAAACATGGTCTATGAAAGCAGTCTTCCGTACCTTAGACTTTCCACCTTCTCCTCCTCCTTCCTCCAGTACGCAAAGGAGATAGAAGATATACCAGTACTCTAGATCATACAGCCTACGTATTTAACACACACCAACGCTTCTCTCGATTTATAGCCAATGCACCTTTTAATTCTTTAATTAGATGTCGAAAATACGGTGAGTCCTCCCGATAGGTCCCCTGACGTTATTCTCGGTGACCACACCACAATTCCATTTACTATTATTCGACTACAGTGCTTCCCAAGCGGGATTCTTTGCATAGCACTAACATATTTTTCTTTTTCGACAGTGCACAGTAGCTCGGAGATATCAAGCTAGCCACGATGTTTTTTGCATATATGCCATAGACTGATTAAAAGCGTCGAGGCTCTAGCGATTCAATTGAGTACACAAGATATGACACTAGTGTCTTGACTCATAGTAACAAGCGATTGCAAGAAGAGCTGTAGTAGCAGGTCTAGGTAGGCACTACTATACCCCCGGCATTGAGGGAACCTAATGGTACTGCACCCACATCATTACTCTTCAAGTGACATCCATTTAATTCATCACCAGCCATTAATCATCAATTACGCAGACTTCACAAGATGCATTACCCAGAAATCATATCAAATTCAAAACCGAACACCGTATAATTACGTACTTCCTTTTCCCTGAAGTCCTTAAAGGTATCCCTAAGAATAATTGCAAGCGTTCCTATACGCTGCCAAAGAATGTGGTATCTGTCGCTATCATATCGTAACCCAATCGTAACCAAAAGTCGCATCCAAAATTACCAAAACGTTTCAACCGAGAAGGGGTATGTGTATCCAATGTCCTCCAATCCATCCCACCCATCAACCATCATTCATCATCCATCCCAAAGAAGAAAGGTAGACCCCAATCATAACATCATAATTTCCCATCAAAAGTAAGTATACCCAATATTCAACTCCAAATCCATCCATACAATCCCATATGATGTCACTCCGAGCCAACGTCATCTACCAGCGCTGTACGGTCTATTCATCTCTGCAATTTCTCTCGCAATATCCGCCCATTCCAAC
This sequence comes from Botryotinia narcissicola, assembly GCA_004786225.1. Lineage (NCBI taxonomy): Eukaryota > Fungi > Ascomycota > Leotiomycetes > Helotiales > Sclerotiniaceae > Botryotinia > Botryotinia narcissicola. The sequence goes on along the minus strand of PQXJ01000129.1, from coordinate 12,382 downwards.
TCCCTGCCTTTCCACTTTCCCCCAAACTTGCCTCCTGACATCTTGAGCTTCTCTTCCCATTTCAAGAGTTCATAACTAAATCTCAAATGTGGCTGGATGATAACATTTAATCTTCTGGCTCTGACAAAGCAATAAGCACGCGGAAATGAAAGATGCATTGTACGCATGACTTCGGCTATGCAAATAGTTGCGCTCCGAGAAACGCCTACACGGCAATGAACCAATGTTGCTGTATTGTTTAGTTTACCTCTTTCTGTTTGTTTGGTTAGCGAGTGGTCTCATGTAGCACATAGGGGCAAATCATACCGATAAAATCTAAACATCGTCCGAACTCATCGGTCAACGGGTCTACTCCATTGTCCTGCACCCGTTGGATAACCATCACATTATCCTTTCCCCATTTATTCATTTCGCCATCCTTCCATGTAGCAGTTTCACCCACACTCAAAATCTGCTTGATGCCAAGACGTCGTAGAAGATCTGGATTATTAGCATGCCCGAGATTCCCGAGGTACATATAGTCAGTAACGCGAGAAGGTAGACTTCCATCCATACACTTTATCCACTCCGGTTCCTCTTTGGCGAGATCGGTAATATCTAACAAGCTTGATTTTCGATGAACAGGCGATTCGGAAAGGAGGCGAGGTGCAATTGTTGTAAGGAGACTGACGTCTTGCGGGTATGCAAAGAAGTTGCGCTTCTTTGCAATATGCAATTCAAGCCAGGCTTTAGGGATAGAGAGACCTGTAGCATAAGTGAAATAGGCAAGACCGAGGAGAGTAGATTCGGTGTAGCCATCAGTACAATGAATCAGGATCTTTCTTTCCTTTGTCTTGGTGATCAAATCAATATCACCATCTTCATCTTCGGGCAAAATTCCGTGAGAAAGATTGTATATCCATTTACAAGTTTCGAGAATCCCATCGGCTTGTTCATGTTCCCAAGATGGTGGTTGAATCATTCCGGAAGATGGAAATCCTAATTGTCGTTTACTTGACCTCCCTTCTGCAATGTCTTTTAATTCTCGGGGATTGATGTGACCTAGATCATTGCATTCGATGAGAATATCGAATTCTCCTCCCGAAGACGCTTGGCGAGTTTCCGAGTATCCATCTGGGGTTGGGCCCAACCAAACATTATGATCAATTTCCGAAGCTTTGGTCATGGCACACATCTCCACTCTCTCTTGATGAAAGAAATCCATGACTTCCCCAGTCCACCTAGCCCGAGAATCCACCGAAACAATGTGTGGATATTTTTCCTCGAATTCACTAAACGCACTAGTACATATAAATGTATTGTATTGAGATATTTCATGTCCTTGATTGAAATGCGTCTCACGTACAGCTTGTTGTGCAGCAGCAATTTCCCTCGCCAGTCTCTCGACATTACGAGAATCCTCTCCGTAAACAATAATGTCTGATACCATGGCAGATTTTGCGGCTTGTATTTGAAAGTTGCGGACCGAAAAGCCTTCTTTTGGGTCGACTTCTTGGAATTCTGTCGTGATTCCAAACTTCAAGAACTCATCAGGAGTAATGGCACCTTTCAGTCTTGAAGAAGTCAAATCGCCATCGGCCTTGACAATTGTGATACCTCGAATACATTTTGGTGTTCTTCGTAAGGTTCGCCGCCGTGCAATGAAGAAAGCTTGTTGGATATGATTGGAGGGATGCAGGCCATGAAACCATGGAAAGACTTGGGAAGGATCAGGGAGAGGTTGGCTTGCTAAATGTTCCAACGCCGTAGCCACCCCACCGGCGTCAATCTCATATATTATGGAAGAATCAATATATCGTGAGTTGTAATTGACTGGCGGATATAAGATTGATCGTGGGGACAAAGAAAGTTCTTTGGTTGGTGGGGAGTTGGGAGGGGTGTCTGGTTTCTCGGACGGAGTGGGACCTGGTGGGCATACTGGGAGATGTTTATTGGGAATGGGAATTGGGAAGGCCGACGATGAATTGAGGGAATCCAGGCTTAGCGTGGGAATTAAAGGGTGTGAGTGGGGTGGTGAAGAAGATCTCGAGTGACCTGCGGGAATGGGTCTTGGTAAAGCAATTGTCGCCATTATTGAATTGAAGCAATCTTGCAACCTTGGGATGGATAAATATTGTTTATGGTCGAGATTCAACATGTAAGAAGATATCTGAAGGGTATGTATGTATGTAACCAGCACCACGATCCTCTCGCCAAAATGTGTTGTTGAGGGAGGAATGTTGTTTCTACTGTTATGTGTGGGAAGTCGTGTGATGGTTGTAATGCCACAGTCGAAGCCAAATCAATGGATGGGGAAATAGATAAGGCTGGGGGTGTGATTGTTGTTAGGAATGTGAGGAATTCGAGTCGAGCATCTGCGATTTTTATATGTGTAAGTAAATGAATGCGATGCAAACAGAGTTTGATGAATTGATCTTGATATACCTGACTGTCTCTTCTCTTTGAAGGGAAATGGAGGGATCAAATAAATAAGTAAAACATATACACATACGCAAATGCCTTGGTGGTTCAAATGGCAAAGTAAAATATGAGACAACTTCCCTTTCAGATTGCGAAGTCGAGCTAGAAGTAGTGGGTGGGAAGGGAAGGGAAGGGAAGTATTAGGTAGGTGGAGGTAGGTGGAGGTAGGTGGAGGTAGATAGTGGTAGTGATGGTGGAAGGCAGGGTTATGTGAAGCGTAAAGAGCCTTATCGCAGACCCCAAGTTTCAAAAGCGGATAGATAAGCACAACAGTGTAGTGTCAATAGTCTGGGGACGAATAGTAAAATATTATGGTGGGAGTACCACTTTTATCTTCTTGTGTGTGTACTAGACTAGGCAGGATGGTCTGTCCTTGAACAAATACTGTCAAGTACCAAACTCAATTTTGAATGATCTGAGATTGCGTGGATGGAATGGGATTGGCTTGATTCGGATTGATGATTGATGTTTGATTGGAGTGAACTTGTAATTGATGAAAAATAATAGTGAATAGAAGATGGAGGATGGAGTGAGGAAAGAAAGAAAAGAGAAGGGAAGAGAAGAGAGGAGAAGAGAAGGAGAAGGAGAAGGAGAAGGAGAAAGATCAAAGGAAGAGAAGCGTGTGGGAAATTATCATTGGATAACCTACCTAACTACCTACCACCTAACTACCTACCACCTAACTACCTACCACCTACCTACCTACCACCTACCACCTAACTATCTCAATCAAAAAGGATATTATCATTAGGAAAAGAAGCCCGAGAAGAAACTACCTACCTAATCAGAATGTAGAAAGGAAACTTTAATTGGCAGCTCATGAATTTATTACACAAAACGCCCAAAGGTAAGAAGGGTCAAGGGAGAAACAATTGGAATTGTTGTTGGAATTGTTGAATCTTCATCTCTTTGTGTCTTCTCTTCTCTTTTCGTTGATAATACTAGGCAGGTAGATAATAGATAACACAACACATATATAACGTTATATATATCTCTCTTCCACATACAATACACCATACATGTAACTATTCATCACACACACATATTTATTACTAGATACTCAGTCATTCTATCCATCTATCCCTCCATCCATCCCATCAACGCCTTCCTTCTTTTCTTTCTTCACACATACCCAAGTAGTCGGTCAGACTTACATACTAGGTACTTACATTCAACCTGCATTGTCTAGATTCGCATAGCTCACAGTGTCCACCAATGCCAATCCTTTCTCTTCCTTCAAACTTCATTTCAATTTTACTTTTCAAACAAGCAGAGAGACATGCATCTTTATCTCCGTCTGCTCCTCTTTCCCATCTGATCCTCTTGGCTTTCTCCTTTCCACTTCTTCATTCACTTGATACCTACCTCATCCCCTCACCTCAAACTCTATTTCCATTCTTGCCATCATCCCTCTCCATCTTCATCATCCCTCTCCATCTTCATCTCCATCTTCATCTCTCATCCAATCCAATCCAATCCAATCCAATCCAATATCGACCTCACTCAGAGCTTGGAGCTTGGATAAACGGTCTCTTGCATAAGTTGCATTCTCAATAAGCCATCTCTTCCATAGAGTCACATCTGATATCAAATGCCCCAATAATATTGCGTGGTGGTGTCTTTTCGCGTCTCAAGAAACTGCAGCTAAATGACGATCAGCCAATATATGTGAAGGTCAGACCTCCATCGCGATGAAACTAGGAAAGTAAAGAGGACTAACAGAAGCAAGCAAAGCTAAGGTTGGGCGGGGATGAAGGAACGGTTGGTCCAATGAACAGTAAATTGTGGAGATTTAATCCATTAACGGTATAGATCAATTGATGTGACAAGTTACAACCTTGAAGCCTTCTTTTGCTCTCTGCATTGATTATTCAAAGATAACTCATACCTCACATATCATACATGCCGTACACACACATCATTCACCCATCAACAATATAGTTCAATACTTCACATACCGGCACCGATCATAGTATCCATAGTTCATTATCAATTCGCACTTTTCTATTATGTATGACAGTTCTCAATTCTCAATTCTCAGTTCTTTATCTGTTTTATTATCATTATTATACATTCTCTTGATGGGGGTAAACCCCCAAACCCCCGTCCTCGCTGCGCTCGATTTTTCTCATTTCATCAATTCCTCGATGATATATGATGACTTGCAGTGGAATGAGGAGTAACAAACTATATCATGCTCTTCTATTAGAGCGAAGCGAAGAAGCCCCCACGGTAGTGGCCCAGCGGAGCGACAATTACTATTTTTATTTACGTATGTATGTACCTAGGAGGCTAGTATTCAAAACTCACGTACAGCTTCATCATGAGATTCACTTCAAGAAAAGATTCATCATTCCTTCTCCACTTACAATCGACGATAGAAGAAGATCAGAATGATTATTGGACCATCGTCATTGATCATTGATCAATCATCATACACTTGTAGGTAAGGTCTCACACACCTCACACCCTCACGCCTCCGAGAGCCCTCCCCCTCGATGACATCGGTTTTACCGTGCCGAGCTGTGTACATGATAAGTTCAAAGTGTGAGCACTGGGGGGGAACCTTGAGTCCTTGAATGAGAATGAACAGTGGTCAGTGAGTACTCCACTATTGATACTGAACTAGCTCGCTCGCTCGCTCGCTCGAGACGAGTTCAGATCTATCTGTGCTTTTGCTGCATAACAACTTGATCGGCTCCACAGTATCCACGCCCACCTTCTGTCTTTTGAAGATACTGACACATTTGAAAAGACCATGAGTATTCGAAAAATGTTGAAAGTTCTACCTACCTCCCTACTTCTAGTAGTAGTTACCTGCTCCAGATCCAAGACTTAGCAACAAATATCTTGACTTACCAAGTATTGTTCAAACTAATCCAATCCCTCTTGTCATCTCCTCTACTATTTTCCTCTCCTTTATTTACTCCATTTCAAATTTATCCAGATGTTGTTATTTTAGTGTATGCAATGCCTGCATCTTAGGTAACCTCAAGTCAAGCTGGCCAGGTAACTATGTTGCAATCTCATAACCTGAAGAAGGTCGAGATCATTCCTAGTGCATGGAACTATTCCACACCGAGTCTAGACTCTGATATTCAACTATCCTCAACTTCCTCGACCTCTATCAATCTCCCTCCATGCTAATTTACCACCTGTTCATCTCTAAATCTGAATATTTCTGATTCTCCGCGACTGAAAGCCCTTAGCGACTGAAGGCCCTCCGTGATAATGAATACAAACAATCCATCTCGAAAACATTTGAGGTCCCCCGCTTACAATTACATCTGCACGTGATTCCTTGATGGCTGAATAAGTTTGATTCTAAAGGCAGTTGCAAAGTGTGTAGGGTATGGGAAATAGTTCACCCTTAGTCTTCAATGGATGTCTGTCGCGTCTAGAGCTTCTTGTTATAGATAGCCAATGATGATACCATACTAAGCTTCACTTCCCATCTTCAAAATATGACATCGTTTCGAAAAATCGAGATTAAATTACCCCAAACGACTTTTCAGATCACTGATATTCCACAAGTCGATTAGTGTGATGAATATGTCCCAATTCAAGACCAAAAGCTAGCTTTATACGGAATGTATGTGTTGGAGTCACATTTCTTTGTTCACAATCATAAGGGGCCCACCGTCCTTTGTCTTTCCGTTGTTTTGCAGTGCAGACATGAAGAAAAAGCGATATTCTACCTTCTATTATTTGTATTTGCGAGTGATCTACTATGGACTATCAGTCAATCTCAGTAATTGCACGTAACAGCGGTACAAAATATGGATCCATTAACACCAAAAGGAACACACGTAAGGTTTGCAGGACCTACACCCTTTGCTAGAAAGTACGGGCATCCCAAAGGAGGCATTCATTCTGTGCTAAAAAGCTACCTGCCCCAATTGAAAAGCGGCCTCACACCAGTAACTCCGGCTCAATTCTTAAAATCCCAAGATAAATTGAATCTTGACGAAGGTCTCGAATTGTATCAAAGGATTAGGTTCTCTGGTAGGCTTTCCTCACTGATACAATACTTGACGATTAACGCTGTTCAAAGGTTTCACCGCAGCAGAGTTGAAATCAGTTCTAGCTTTGCCAGATTCTCATGAAACCATAAGTCAAAGGATAAACTATGGAAGTGATCTTGGAAAAGTCCCTATTCATCCATTGTTGGAAAGAAGCAACTGGCTGTATGAATTTCCGCGAAATCTGGCTAGATATCCATTCGGAGATGGTAATGAATATTGGGAGGCAAGTAATCCGCCATATCGAATTATTCAATCGAGACTTACTAAACAAATCAGGCCAAGAACGATGCGTGAGTATGCTCTATCTTTGAACTCACCGTTACTAAAACACCCGCATCCAGCGTGTGGAATGCAATGTTACCGGCCATAAAGATTGTGTCGAGCGTCATCGCTAACATACACACGTGGGACTGGTAAGCTTCCCGGTCGTGACGATTCATTCATCTCTATTTCGCTAACGGCAAAGGTTCAATGCGTTAATGAAGGGCCCACTGGTAGGGATTCCAGAAACGGAGCTTCCACCCGACATTGGCATACATTTAATGCGATTCATTTCCATGGAAAACAGAAAAGACAAGGAACTTGCATCTTACGCTATAGAACTATTGGGGAATATGAGAAAACAGGTTAATTATGCATTGGTAGGAGCCAAAGTATGTATTCAGCTCAGTGACTCTAATTCTCCAATCCAGATCTCAAAAAAAAATAAAAATTTCCTTTCTGCATATCTCTCTTTACAGGCACGTTTTTGACTCTTGTTTTCCCTCCAAAAATTACTTCGGCATGAGACAATTACTGAAACTTGCGTCTCGTGTAAGAGCTCTCCTGATGGAATGGCTGAACTAGGTAATTTTCAAGCCGGCTTGACCAGGTGGTCACCACGTCGAGGTACATCGAGCAGTCCGCCCGAACTTCGAGCGACACTTGTTACCATCGCCTATGAATTGGTCGAGCCGTTGATGAACCCTCTTCTCTTGCCAGAGGACAGAGCCTTGGACGATTTTCGCTTGGCGGAAGATATTCTCCACGAGACTGCGGTAAGTTGCATTCGAATCTCGTATTGGCTCGCCATTGACCAAAGCAGCATGCTATGGGCCACCAAATGGTCAGAATGAACAAAGAACTTGAGGATTGGGGCTGGGGTGAGCCTTACTTTGAAAACGAGCCTATACCAGAATTGCAAGTCAAAAAGCATTCGTTTTTGCCGGAGAAGCTAACCATGACATAGGGGATTCTCCGCAACAAATCAGGTATGTCTGTGAGTCGTGATCCTTTTCAGGATCTTCATATCAGTCCTTGTTAACCCGCCTTTCTGAGGTATTTGGTGGCATCTCGCTTTCGGTTATTAATCCTGTAGACACTCCGGGATACTCCTGCGGAGGTATAATCCTGTGAGCAACTCTGATGTCCCCATTTATCCCGCATTGCTTCAATCTGATATCGATATTAGCTATAATTGGCCTACGTACAGGCATGAACTTTATACGTCTACTATGCCCGTGCTAGCTCCGGAAAAGCAAAAGAATTGGGAAAATATAATGTACTATCCGATTCCTGTCTCTTATTTTATGAGCCTCGAGTGTGAAGAATTTTGGGACATTTACGTGAGGAAGTAAGTTTATTCGTCCAAGATCTGCTCAAGGATAGTCTGGGAATATGGCCATTAATCTAACTTATAACCACACAGGTTTGGTTCAAAGGCAACTCAAGCGGGCCCTAAAATAATAGGTGTTCTTCGACGAAGAGGTGAGACTGCGGCTGCTCTCAGACATACTACGGGTATTCTGGGGCCTGAGAAAAAGGCTCCAGGAGTTTTATCTAGAAGAAAGACTAAAGTCACCCATTCGTTTGACTCCGAAAAGAGAAGATTGACTTTAATAATTAAGGAAGCATCAAAAAATGTCCATCCGAAGGTCTTGTCACCAAGACTTCCTACCGGGGAACATGGTTTTCAACCCATCGTCGGTCGTGCCAATAGAGCTGATGCTGTCGAAATGGACTGTTATCCCAGGTACGATGAGATCAGAATGTATCTAGAACGAAACAAGTTCGCACTTGCTATACACACATTTCAGTATCAATTGCCTGCGCATTTGATCAGGTGCTATATCCTTCGTCACGGTGGAATCAACTTGACGAATGGGGAGTGGAAAACATTCCTACTTGTGGCGAACACGAAAGATGAACTCTTCTAGTAGGATATCCGGTTGTTTCCAGTCAGTTTTTGATACGTTTTCTAATCGAAATTAGCTACTCTCTTGCCGCGTATGGCGTCGTTCAAGTCAACTATAAAGGCTGGATGGACCCCACACCACCACAGTCAACAGAAATGAAAGTACCTCCGCAGCCCGACCCACAACTCACAGAAATATTTGATTTCATCTGTCGAAGAAATCTCAAAGATGTAGATCCACACCAAGAATCCAGAGATATCGACGCGTATCTTTTGATGTACGACTCAAATACAATATGGAAGAGAGAAAAATGCAAAGGTACAAGAACAGCACTCCTGGAGCATCCTGACTTACCAGACGGTTTTACCGAAGACGAAGCGGGCGAGGAAATCTTCATGGCGTGTGTGTGGCATTCGCCGTACTTTACAGATGCGCCTTATCGTCAGGGAGTCGTCAGAAGAGCAAGTCTGGATGCTCCTGGGATTGGCCCTTATGTAGCGCCGCCGCTGAAGAATATTCATCAAAATCTGACGCGGGGAGATCCGATGCGATTGGGTATTAATGATATACTTGGCGAGGATGCTGATGAATTGACTATGTGATGAAGATTGAGGTTTCGTGTTGTTAAGACCGAGATGGTAGAGGGTGTTAGGAGCGGCAGATATGGGTTTGTAAATCGCATAGATATTAGGGCTTGGATGATGGTAGTCTAGTTCCCTTTTCTATAATGAGAGGTAGTGGTACGTCATTGTCTAGCGAAGGAGACCTTGATGGATTGTGATGAGGAGAGGTATTTGATGTATTTCTCGCACAACAGTATGGGCATAGAAGGCGGGCAAAAGAAGTTTCTAAACCAAAGTGCGGGGCGTAGACTGTTGGTTTTTTTGTTTATGTTTTATTTATACGTACACATTTTAAGGTTTCCTTCTCGAGTTCTCAAAAGTTTCCATATCACCGATATTGAGTTTCATTCCTAATGATTCGTAGCATCTTGACGGATACCTAATATATGCAGTGAATGAATAAATATAACACAGTGAATACAAACAATACATCAGAAAATCAAGATACTAGATGGTCGGAAAATAAAAATAAAAACAAAAACAAAACGCGTTGTGAATAACCAACCTATTTACAGATAATCTATCCTCTCAAACCTTGTCTCGAGATGAGTTGTTCGATCCTTGCTTTTCTTTCCTTCTCTGATCTGAATAGGTAAATGAGAAATTTGATACATTGCGCTTGTATATTCGGATAGATAAATTGATAGCGAAGGGGTTTGGGTTTGGGTTTGAATATCTGATTGTCTTTGGGTGAGAGGTGATGGGTGTATAAAGGAGGGAGGTATTTAGGTATGTATATACATATATAATGCGCTAGGGGAGAGAAGGGATATAGATAAATAGATACGTAGATTACCAAGGTTAGTGGATACGAAAATAAATCTTCCTTGTTACTGAGTTGAATTTATGAATTGTGAGTAATCACAGAGTATGTGTTGGTCCGGTATGTATGAGTGTATGTATAGTGGATTGGGCAGACTGAGATGGGAGGATTCTTTTGGTGTTCGAATTATGATGTCTCATATGGTTTTGATTTTGATTTTGAGCAGCTGCGAGGAGGTTTAAGATGAGGAGTTCTTTGAGCGAGAAGGTAGGTATTAAGTTTACATTGAATGGATCAAGTGGGTTGGTATATGGGTAGGTAGGTATGGAGGTAGGTATGGAGTATGAAATGGAAAGGATGATATCAAGACGTTTCGAATGCATTCGCGTGGTTTGTGTGTTTCATGATCTTTTTGCATTATTCTTAGATCTCGCTAACCCAAGAGATATAGTAACGAGTCTACAAACATATTAATTGCTTCAGGTTTCGTCTACGGGGTTATATAACCATAGCCTATACCCCCTTCGCCGTCGAATCCTCCTCGTTTTCAATCTCCTCCTCGCTCTCCTCATCTAGGTCCTCTAAAGGATACGTCAGTATCGCTGCAATACCGCCTAATCCCTCCAACCTCTTTCCACTTTCATGATCACTACTTAACACTCTCGCTTCTCCTCCATCGTTTTTAACCTTATCTACCACTTTGACCCATCTCTTCCTAACTCCTATTTCCTGACTTCGAAACAGTTCGTTACTTATTAATAAAACACCGCCGCCTGCTCCTACCGCACCCTGCTCAACTGCTTTCTCCACTTCAGCCGGTCCATACCATGCTCTACCGTCATCTTTCCGAAGCATCGTCATAAAATCATCCATGAAGCGGGTTTCGCGGGCGTATTTCGTATTGCTGAGTTTCGCCAATACTTCTGGGCTCGTGAGGATTTCGTTGAGACTGTGAAGATGGCCAGAACTGCTGTGTACCACGACGAAATTATTCTTATTGGCTAGTACGGCTTTATTCCCTGTCCTACTTGCTTCCTCCAGTATATATTTCTGGAAACCCTGTGCGACAAATCCGGGACTTGCGAGTAATAATGGGCGTTGTTGAGTAATATCTACATATCTCAAGAGTGTTTCGAGTACAGTCTGGTAAAAGCGCTTCATGCCACTATCGTAATCTCCAGCCATTCCGGCCCTCTTTTTCGGTATCCTGGTTTCGATTCTCTGCTTTAAAATGGTTTGATGTTCGGTGATTAAACATATATTCGCCATTCCCTCTTGCATCACGATCGCAGGCACTACGCCCTCTTTGTCCTCTCGTATGGCTTCTTTCACAACATCTAGAGCAACGGAATCCCAACCATCGATTTTGGCGATTGTGAATTTGCGGTTCAGTTCCAGATCGAGAGTATGATATGCGCCGACCTTGACGTATAAGTTCTCCTCACTTATGCGACCCTTGACATGTAATTGACCGGCTTGTGGATCGAAATCTAAAGATACTACGCTGATGGATAAGGTACAGTGTGTGCGGGTTGTGGTTACGCTTCCGGTGGCGGTTTCTCTGCTAATCTTGCGGAGAGCGCTGGCGCGAAGGATGTCGGTGGGGGTTATGAGGTTATAGGCATGCCACTAAATATGTTAAATTTAATGAGTTAAAGGGGAGAATAGGAAGCGGGCGAACCATATCTTCTGGTTCTTCTGGCATAAGAGTGATGGTTCCAGAGCCATCACGCTCGATATGTTGTTCGAGGAGGCGCATAACTTTTGGTTTCTGCAGATGCGATTTACTCTTGAAAGATTTATTTGTATAATGTATTATATGTAGAACTTTCCAAAGTATTATGGTATCTCTCAAGTAAATTCTGTGGTGTGAAGTTTGTAGGAAATTGTGTCGCAAGGTTGGAAGGGATTCACTTTATAGACTTGGGAGAAAAAAATATGATGATGATTTCATCGTGGGCTAAATGATGGCGGGGTATCTAGTGTGGCAGCCGGTGTCGTACTAAAATTTAGTCTACAAGTCTATAAAAGGTTGAATGATGCTGTCCTAGTTAATACTTTTAATCTGAGAAATATACATGAAGGTATGGAGGTAGGTCGACATTCATACATTTCGATATTATCTCGTGAGGTCGGATTGATAATTCTTTTGATATGACTGGAGAATCTTTTTGGTTTCAACATGACGTAAACAACACAATAGATAGCAGGGCGTGTTTTTGATGAATGCCACCCTTTTGTAAGCGAGAAGATTTATATTTGATAAATTATTATTTTATAAATAAACTGATATAACAATACTTTTCATATTTTAAAAACTTTTATTATATAAACTTT
>PQXJ01000128.1:0-81145 GCA_004786225.1 Botryotinia narcissicola | reverse complement strand
TCATTATTTCGTCGTGCGTTGATCATTCATCATTAACGTTAGAAGAGGGAGAAGTGCGAGGCCGGTACATTGCGCGCATATAGTATTCGCGTGCTCAATTAGCTCTGAGGTTATCTAACTATTGCACCCATCCAACAACACATTCCATCTCCAAACCCGATGAATTAATACCACTATGCGAGATATCAACCTCATCTTTAGGTTTTCTGAATGCCTGACGTTGACACAGATGCTCTCAACTCCCCAGGATCCGGAAAATATCCCGATTTAACCAAGAATTCAAAACCCTCTCTATCCTCCAATTGACTGCAAGCCTCTAAAAAATTCTCGGGAACACATTTCCTGATCAAGTCCGCCATGTTATCAGCCCTAGCACAACGGACATATGTACAAAAATCCAATGCTCTAGGCCACAGATGCATTCCGGAGGGATAATAACCAGCGAATTCCCAATCGATCAAAGCTTTAGATTGGAGAGTTTCCGTGTCTATGAGAAGATTATGGGCTGCTAAGTCTCCATGTTGGAATACGTACTCGGGACTTGCGAGCGGGAGAGTTTTCCACGGCTCTTTCCTTCCTTTCCATGGTTCTTGCGTATCGATGGGCAACCAAGCAGGAGGCATAACGGAGCCGTCAATACCTCTTGTATGGGATTTCATAGTTGAAAGTTGTGGCAATACAGTATTTTCTACGAATTTTGTGGCGTTGGAATATGCTCTACGCATACACGAATCGCAAGAAGCTTCTTCTGTATGTTTTTTGCCAGCTCTTACTAGGCATCCTAACGCATGCAAGTTGTTGAGATTAACGCCATTGATGAGTTCCGTCACAAGGTATCGTGTACCATCTGGATTTACACCATAATCGAGAAGTCGTGGGACTGGAATGGTTGTGTTCTGCGAAACAAGTTTCAAAGCGTTGACTTCGTTGGTGATGCGGTCATGATTGAACAATCTCTTGCATTCAATTGGATGGTCTTCTAAGTCCATATAGACCCATGGAAGCCGTGATGTTTTCCTGAACATTGTGGGTGTGAAATCATATCTAACATTCCAGGTTTCTAGCCGGCGAACGACGTCAGCTTCGTTGAAAATTGGGAGCTTTGGGGGTTGTGATTGTTCGTTGATATAGGGTGTCGACTTCGTGTTATCAGTTGGATTGCCCATTCTTGCTAATGTAAGTTGAATTCAATTTTATGATTAGCAATGCTACTTTTTCTTAGTAGCTTAGAGTTTGTAAAGATCGAAGATTATATATTAAAGAAATTAGCTAGAATAATAGGCATGTACTCAAAAAGGGGTGTCAGTACGGCAGCGCAATAGTTGCCACAGGCCGTATCAAACGCCGCCCAGCACATCTCAATACAAAATGAACTGTACAAGAGAAAGCTGGCAGCTCGCAAGAGACCCGCGGTATAGTTGATCCTCTGTTGTGTGTTGCTACGATGGAAGATTTTGATCAAACTATCAAGGTCAAGCAACCGAAATTCCCCCTAACCATATTTTTGCTACTCGTCAATTCCATCAGTGTATGCACGGCGAAATCGCTCTCGTCGCCTACCTAGTCATGGAAGTTTGGATGATGTTCTACGAAAACTTATATGACAAACTCAGATCGGCTAAACCTTTCGTAATAATGCAAAATAATTAAGTCGAGCTAACTGTTCACATCAACCCAAAAGCCCAAAGCTTTTCGAAGAACAGAATCCTAAATCTAGTCAACATGTACACTTGCATTAACAGACATGATAATTCGACAACCCCGACTATTGCTCTCGCATAAATTGACGATTTTATGCCACCTCACAGACTCAATTCAAAGTAACAACAGATGCTCTCGCGATCAAAATGAATCAAAACTGCAATCAATGCATTTGTTTCATTCCTTTAATGTACTCCCGAAACCCCAAAAACAAACAGGTATCAACGCCCCAAACACCTCATTCATAAACACATAAAGCCCAGACATCCAGCAATAACTAACAAATAAACGCTTTATCTAACACAAATGCAAAAACTTGCTCGCCTCTTCCGTTCTCCTTCTCATCAAATCTCAAGCCCATTACATACCCAAAAGACCAGCGACCACCACCGCGCCCCCAAACGTGATCCATCCCACAGTCGTAATATCCGCCGCACTTGAACCTGTGGCCGACGCCGACGCCGCAGTACCCGTCGCACTACTAGTTCCCGAGGAGCTACTTGTCCCAGAACCCGATTCTGCTTTCAATGGAGCGAGCGTGCCTCCCACAATACCTTTTGGGTTTGTAGTGGCATCATTATCGAGTGCTTTTGCTGCGAGTGAGAATTTCGCTAATGTTTTTTGGTTGGCGGTTCTGGGTTGTATTAGCGTTAGATATTGGATATTTGGTATCTAGATGGAGAAGAAGGTATAGGAAAGAGGAAAGAAATACTTACGCATCAACATTAACGGCTCCTACCATTCCGCCCTCACAATGCCCGGGATATCCACAGTAGAACCAGATCGGTTTCGTATCATTTACAAGTACGCTAAAGACGGAGGCGTTGGCTTCGGTGCCAGTGGTAGCGATCGGACCAGAAAAAAAACCTGAGCCCTTACAGGGTGATGCAAATGCTGCTTGCGCGACCGAATGCGTTTTGGCATAGAAATGGAACTCGAGGGTTGTGTTTACGTCAGCCTTGGTTTCGTTGGGAGAAAATGTAAGTTGGCCGCCGGCGCCAACGAGAATAGTATGGGTTGGGTCAGAAGGAGAAGTGCTTGTGGTGCTTGATGGAGTCACCGTACTGGATGCAGAATTGGTATCTACGGCTCCGTATGCAGCAAAGGTGAAGGGGAGAGCTTCAAGGAGAAAAGTAATTTTGCTGAATTGCATGGTGAATTATTATTAACTATTCGCGATATGGGAAGAAAATGATGAAAAATAAAGAATCAACTTTTAGGGTTGGATTTGACGGAAAGCAGATCGAAATTGAAATGAGGAATGCGATTTAAACAACGATAGCCATCGGTTTATATAACAATCATACAAAGCCTCTTCCTTGGAATTTGCGAGCAACATATTAGAGAAAGACGGTTCGCCATCCCATCATGGTATCATGATATCCCAGGATTAGCATTCAATTGACATCCGAAACTGGCATGTCAACTTAGCCGCTCCGTTTTGGTCCCGAAAGTACGACCCCAAGTTTCGGCTCCTTAACACCAATCGAATTCGGGATATACTCAGCTTGCATATGCACCCCTGATAAAACAGAAAAAAGCAACATCCCAAGGCCCCAACCCTAAGGTTGGCACAACATCATCTGATGAGCTCGGTTACTTTCATCCGACCCAGTTATCCAATCATATCAGTAGTCTTGATGTAACTTAGCCTTAAGTAATGTTTGAACCTCTGCATGGAGATCTATTCTAATCCCCTGCGCCAATTTCAAACGGAAATGGTTCAAGGTGTTTGATTTAATGCGAGTCTGACAGGAGCAAGCCGTTGCCGAGAGAAGTATCCATCACCAAACTGTAGATGTGTGTAGGTGGCGCGAATATTGAAACGTGATCTGAGGAAGGTGCAGCAAATTGTGCTAGTTCTATGTTGATTCTAATTTTTGCAGTGCTACACTGTACTTCTATGCGATAGAGTGCCCCAAACGACGAACTTTTGAGCGCGGGAATAAAGTTCCATAGGTCAATGAATTTATGTGTTTTCTTGTGGGCATTGTTATGTCTTCAAAGACTTTACCAGGCGTTTGCAATCAGATCTCGTGTCAATATAGGTCTGATCTGTGTTGGCATCCTCTTTTGGGGCCGAAGGTTTTTGCAACTAGTGGATACTTTGCTTCTCCAGGCGTAGTTGTTCGGCGGTTATACAGAAATTGACTTGGTGGTGTGACGGAAATTTTTGATACTCCAAGATTACTCAACTTGTTTGAGAATGTATCGACTTCTCCATAAGACAAGTTTGATTTCAGGGGCGGGATTAAATATGAAACATGGTTGAGTAACCATTCGATAAGCATCGAACATGTGTCGCCATGCTCTTTCAATCTTGCACATTACTCGTCTCAGGATCCATAAGGTCGTATGTTTTCATCCCATGTCAAGGGTGTGGGGGTCATCGAAGTAGTATATCGACGATTTTATGTTTGTCTTGTGTGTGTAATATTTCCAATGGAACATCCAGTACATAGTTCCAGTTGGGACCCAGCATATTAGTGATGGCGCGAATATCACGATCTGCTAAGCCCTCGAGCCACCAAAGTCCAGAAATGAGTTTGATAAAGGACATGTAGTACGCGCAGATAATCAGGGCTCTAGGCCGTTTGCTTTTTACTAAAGCTGTAAATTCGTTGGGCGTGAATGATGGCCACGAGATTATACGAATGAACAAAGGTACGCTAAGTTCATCTTGACGAAGACTTGCATAAAGGTTGCCTAAAGCATCCAAAGTTCCGCAATATACCTGCAAGTGCTCATAATCTTGATCGTCAGGATCCATATGTAGCATATGTAATAGGGCAGATGGGACCAACGGAGTAGCTAGTAAATCGTTAAGATTTCGGACGAACAGTGGACCAACAGAAGTAGTGTTGTTTACACCTCCATCTGGGGTTTTCATCGAAACGATAATACGCAGTCCGCTATATAAACCCATCCAGCTTGCTACCGTGAGCTCATCGTTTTCACCCCGGTCTCCTGAGGCAAGCACTACAAGAAGTAATGCCATCACAAGAACTGCTTCGTAGTTCTTCGAGTCCTTGGTAACAGTCGCTAATGCAGCGCGATAATCACGAAATGCCTTTCCACGGTAAAGAGCTGTTTGCCGTTTATGATCTTCGTTTTGTGGGAGTAGATACTGATTGTGGAGAGATGCCAGCCCCAACATTCCATTCAATAAGAATGAATTGTCAAAGGCAAGAGATGGAACAACCACTTTCATTACATGGCATGCTGCGGGTCCGAGGGCCACGATTGGTCCTGTATATGTAGAATAATGATGCACCATACGTAGATCCATCACGGAGAGTACTCCAGAGGCTGTAAGCAATGGCGGGAATGGTGTACTTCTGGGGTCCCATGAGGGCTCAGCTGATTGAACAGGCCGACCATGAGTACTAGATTTTACCAAAGACGTAGTTTGCTCATGTTCCGTCGGAATAATCGTATTATTCACCTTGGCGGCCTTTTGTATGTATTGACAGGGAAGCTTTCTGATTTCACAAAACGAGCATTTTGGTTTAGCTTCATCACACTTGGTTGGTAATCAGTGAGTATAAACCATAAATGGGGTAAATGCTGGATATACCTTGACCTTTTTTGTCTTGCAAGTTTGGCATCCGGCCCTCGACTTCTTATGGGGTCTTTTTGTTGTAAAAACAGCTGACATCTTGATCTTGTACTCAGGGAGTTCTTCAAAACTCGAAATGTCCAGGAGTAGATGCTTAGTTCGGGAACATTGGCATCTAGCTATTGGATATTTGTTAGAATATGACACAAGAAGGCCGAGTCATAGTAACCAAGGTTGCATTCACTTGACAGCAAGTAGATAGCGTGGAATCCGCTACAACGATAGCGATTAGGTAAAGTATAAAGTAGTTTGTTGCTTAACAACAAGGGGAAATTCAGAGGCTAGTCGAATTCTAATGTGACATTAGAATCTTAACTCGGCAACTTTATTGAATTAGACCTTTATCGACTGTCAGAGGAGGCAGCCACTATACTGGTCGTTCTGTAGAAGTTTCCTCTAAACGTGTGCAAATTGGTGAGTACTGGATATTGATTTGAGAGGCAGTGAATTGATACGGCGACATGTAACATAAAAACATAGAACACAGAAGTATTGAATGGATTTGGAAAAGTAGGGAAAAAGTGGAATAGAAGGCTTGAAAGTTCATCATCATATGTTGGAGTCTTTTTGCTTTGGGGACCCTCGGATCCTTTGGAGGCTTGGAACTAACTACCTAGGTATTTCAAGAAATGGCACTGGGCAGAATGTGCGGGTAAATGCCGGTAATATGTCAACTCCCGTCTTAGCCATGGAGCTACAGCCTTGCAAGAGGTGCTAGCCGATCCACTCACGTGTTGACGCGCCTTGGTATCTATGCCGTTTACCAAGTGCCTTGTGCTAATAGTAAGTACTTTCATCTCAGCCTTGCAATAATTCTCGATTTGGTTGTCTGCAAGAGGCAAGATAATCACAGAATGGTTGCCCTATTTACTTCACCAAATGAATTAGTCCTTTCTTCATTAGCATCTGAATTTCCATGTAGAGAACAGCAGATTCGCTCTCTAACCACTTTACTTTCTGTAAGTCTAGCCTTGCTCTACTTTACAGCTGTACATCTGAATGTAAACTTACCTGTGTCTTTAGATTCAGGCTGCTCCAAGCAGAAACATTGTACTTCATGGGCTTGAAGCAACAGGCAAATCTACAATAACGAAAGCTGTCCTTGAAGCATTATCGACCCATTCCCCGGCAAACAATAGCACTTCCGAAGAGCATTTCAGCAATGAATTACAATATGCCATAATTAAAAGCGCAGAATGTATATCTGGAAGGCATTTGTTAGAACAAACTATAGGAGCTGTCGCGAATGCGGTAGAATGGAAGGAGAATATACCGAGATGTGAAAACCTCGCACAATTAGTAGTGGAGGTAGGAAAATTGCTCGAAGGTTGGACCGCGACAAATGAGGCACAAGCTGCAAAACAAAGATTCGTCCTTGTTTTTGATGGCGTTGATCGACAAAGAGAAGCTCCTCCTACTATGCTGCCAGCTTTGGCTCGAATGGGTGAGATCGTAAGTTTGGTCCCAACCCCAATCAGTGCAATCTATAACCTAACAACTACAGATTCCCAATCTTACCACGATTTTCATCACTACAATCCCTCGACCTAGCTCTTTCCACCTCCCTGGAATTCCTCATATTCAATTCCCATCATATACTAAATCAGAGCTTGTGACGATTCTCTCGCGAACTTGCAAACCCTCTCCTAGACTCCCCGACGGTTCCAAGGAAACGTCCTCCATTTGGGAACGATTCATTCCCACAACTTATGACTCCCTTTCTAAATACTCAGGACGAGACCTTGTTTCGTTTCGCGAGATCTGCCTTCAATTATGGCCTACCTTTATCCAACCAATACTCAATGGGACATATACTTCGAACGAATTCTCTCGCCTTCTCATCGCGAATCGTGCACTTCTCCAGAATGATACACTTCTCACACCATCTGTTCTTGCTCCTATTACGTCTGTTTCCGTTCCCAAAAATGGAACTTCTAACACAAGTACCGGTCAGCTTCAAGCCCAAAACAACATTACAACCCATCTCCCGTATCACACTCGTCTTCTACTCATCGCCTCCTATCTTGCTTCTCACAACCCCCCTCGCACAGATCAGCATCATTTTCTCCAACAAACTGCTACCAAGCGTAAAAAGCGCGGTGGTGGTACGGCTCTCACCGCTTCCACCTCTCGACCCGGCGTTTCTAAATCACGTAAAATTCCTCGCAAACTACTTGGGCCCCAGGCATTTCTGCTGGAAAGAATGATCGCTATCTACCATGTGTTACTCGAAGATGCCGATGGTCGAGGACGCTATTCGGCTACAAATGGAAATTCGAAGAGGAAAACCAAAGGACTAGGCGCTGGAGAAGCGGACATACAAATGGCTGTTGCGACACTAGCTAGCTTGCGCTTGATCGCTAAAATGGGGAGTGCAAATGCGGCAGATACTTTGGATGGAGGAAGTAGATGGAGAGTTGCGGTGGGATGGGAGGTAGTTAGGGGGATTGCCAGGAGTGTAGGGGTTGAGACAGAGGACTATCTGGCAGAATAAATGTCGACTTGGATTTTGGAGAAACGAGTCAACTAAAAGAGCGGCATCACACGCATATGAGAATGTCCCACGAAAACCTCAATATGTAGGGAACCGAGACGATATTTCATACATGCCCTCGAAGAAAGTGGGCACAGCACTAATGTCAATCGCTCGCTTGGACAACCTCGTCAAAGAGAGCGGCCTTTCGTGTATATTTACCCACATATCTTGAGCTATGGTGATATCTCTGCCATCGCCGCCTGCCTCACGGAGACGTCTAAGATGGGTACTTCCGCAAGGTTTCGCTTCTACTATTCTTTGAGAGACAATTGGCAACCTGGAAGAGAGCGAAGGGTTACCATCAGGCTGAGTCGACGTGGAAACGTAGGCTGTATGGGATAGATGACCATAGCTACAGCAGCCCAACACAGGACCTCAAACTAGAGATCTAATAACTTAGGTGCAACACTTCAAGCAAGGAGACTTTGGATGATGATGAAGCTTGGTGTTTTACCTAGATAGATACTTGAGCGAATATACAGACTGTGTCAATATAAAACGTAATGTGTAATACAATAGAGATTAAATTACCAGATCATACAAATTCCATGGTTTTTTCTCTGCGGAAACAGGGTCCAAAGCTATTAGTTGATATAACAGATGATTGCAATGTTTCTGCCAAAGTAATACACAAAGAAAACTACACCTAGGTATGAAGCTATCCAGAATCCATCACATAGCTTGAGAATCTCAGACAAAGTCAGTAAATTCCACACAACACAAAACCAACACGCCAAGATTAATTATTTGTTTCCATTTTCATTTCTATTCATATACAAATACACACAGTGCAGTACTAACACTCTCATCCAGTGACTAGTTATGTTTCCCTGGTATCAGAAAGAGAGAAAGACAGTAAAGCTTGAAACATCCTCAATAAGCCCTATTTTGTTCAACTTCCATAGCCCCAAAAATCAACGCCCAGACGCTCCTCCTAGACATATTCCACCATTCTATGAATTTGTAAGAAAAGAAAGACTGCCAAGCTTCTCCGATTGAAGTCTTTTTGCTTGGTAGTTTTCGAATAGTGCATGCCTTGCCAGGCCATTCCCATACTCCCATGTGAAGCCAAGCCAAGCCGAGAAAAACGACCAAATGATGAAACCCATCGATCCAATTCAATTGAACGCCAATCATCAATATCAAAACCGCCATCGATTCCAATCAAAATGCTTTTCCACCAACTCCCTCACCGGCCAAGACCCTCAAATGACTCTCACTTAACTCGCTTTTCAAGCCCATGCTTGCACTTTCTCGACTCAATCTATCCCAATGCTTCAGCCCCTTCCTGAGTTTTTCTTGTTTCTGTTTAACTTCCTCTCTTAGAATATCCGCTTCCTCTTCCTTCTTCTTGAGACGAGCTGCGAGATCTGTGGGGATACCCGAAGCTGCTGGATCGATTCTTCCCCCAGGTATGATAGGTGGAATGCCTACCATTGCTGGGTGAATACGAGGACCCGATGATGGACCTGAAATAGAACCGCGGCTATGATATATACTGGAGGAATGTTGAAGAGAGGGACGAGACGAAACCGAAGTGCCTGCGCGGGGACCTGTGGGTATACCGGAAGGGCCTGTTGGTGCAGCAGGAGGAGTTTCTCTTGCTGGAGAAGGAGAGACACTTGGTGGAGGACGGGGTGGTGGCAGGTTTGTTCTTGTGTTTAAATCTGTGTTGGATCGAGCTGGTGGTGCTGCTCCCCACGATGAGGTATCTGGACGACTGTGGCGCTCGTTGCTAAATGATGGCCGACCACCTCTCAACGAAGCGGAAGGGCCACGAGGTGGAGCGTAACCACGTGGGCCAGATGGAGGAGCGATGTGACCATTACCCTCTGAGGTACTATTAGATCTCGAATTATAGTTTGAAGAAGGACCAGATGGAATAGGCGCAGCGAAGTTGCGACCGCCACTAGGCCCGGTTGGGGCTCTAAAAGCTGCCGCTGGCCCTCTAGGAGGCGATCTTGGAGCTGTGGGACGAATTGGTGAGCGATCCTTCGAAGCAGATCTCTCCTGTTTTACTTGTCTGTATGTCAACCCTGAAGGTGATCGATCTCTGACAGGTACTGGAGAACGTATTGCTTCACGAGTCGCTGCTTGCGTTAAAGCTTGTCTGCTAGGGTGAACAGGCGGAGATGATCGACGAGAATTGGTGCCAGAACTTCTACCTGATGATCTTTCCGAATCACGAAGTGCTGGTGAAGGAGATCGACGCCTGATCGGGGATGGCGATCTTCGGCGTATGGGTGGTGAAGGTGAACGACGTCGCCATGTTTGCGAACTTGGACCGAGGGGAGTGCGAACATCTCTGGGGTCGCGACTGCGGGAGCGACGCCAGGAACCACCTCTTGGGCCTGGAGGCGGCGACCTTCGAGGAAGGGGAGATCTAGCTCTGATGGGGGATCTAGGTCGAAGAGGTGTGCGATTACGATCGAAAGGTGACCTTGAACGGCGTCTGAAGATTGTTAGGTTTGAACAATTTAAAATTGACGACAGTAAACTTTACCTTTCATCTCTTCTTGGTGACCTTAATCGATCTCTGCGGTCATCATCTCTTCTGGGAGAAAATCTTCTTGGAGTTCTCGCTCTTATTGGAGTCCGACCTCCTCGAAGTGGAGATCGGGGTCTGCCACGCCAAGTCATATCTCGAGGTGGTGACCGGTCTCTTGAGCGATATGGTGGTGTCCTTGACCTACGTCTTGGCGAACGATCTCGTGCGCTAGGGTGATAACTGTCGCTGGACAAAGGTGGAGTTCGTCGATCTCTGCGAGGTGACCTATCTCTGTCGCGATCGGATCTGAAAGTGTCGGCTCGCGGTGGTGAACGTCGGTTATGATTAGGTCTATAAGATTCACCCGCTCCCAACCTTGTGACTTCGCCGTCACCTCGGATATCCAACCTGCGATTTTTATTCGTCAGCACTTCCTTTCTATTATTCGAAAAAGATTCCGCGTTCCTCGGCCTTAGAGCAGCCTCGACGTTCCAATCAGCCCTAATCGTGAGGTTCTCGATATGCGTCAAGTCGATTTCCTCTTCAGTTCTGACCGGTGTGTATGTTGCGTCTTTGGGACTTTCAATTTTGACCACCAATTGATTGTAGCTTGAATCAACACCTTTCTCGTTGCCATTCATGAGATATTTTGTATCACTAGTCTGCGAGCCCCCTTCGATATTCAAGCTTCCATGGGTCACAGAACGAGCACGAAGCTGGGCCTCATACCAAGCCAAATGACGAGTACGAGCCGCTCGACCAGGTATAGCTCCAACTACAGCCTCAGACGATATAATGTATTTTCCTGTTCGCGCACGACTAATGAAATAATCTTCTCGTAATGGCTTCTCCCTAGAGCATTTCTTGCTTTCTGGAAACCCTCGACCGTTGAAGTGCTTTCTACAGGCGCAAATGTGGAAATCGGCAGCGCCGTGCGACCATGAACAATATTCGCGGGTTCTTTGAGCAAAGTAGTTGTGTGCGAATTGTATACTACTATTCATCCAATTCCATATAGCTTCTGGGTGATCTTGCAGGTGATCTTCTGCGTCCATTCAAACAACGGTAGCTTTGGACCAATCTGCCAATAACCTATGCTGCGTGTTTGCTCTTGGAGGTTATGGATTTTGGATTGATATTGCAAGTTCCTTTAATGTTTACGGTGATCCAGCAATGATGTATGTATGCATTTAATGTCGATATGCCATGTTGCTATCCGGATACTATATACATGGGAATAAAGTAAATAAGAACTAACCTTCTGTCTCGTCCTCTATCCATCTTGGGCTTCTTGTAATATGTCCCGTGACTATCCGTTCAAACTTTCCTCAGATGAGTTAAAATATGCTTCAAATTTTGATACTATATCGTCTCAAATCGTTGTTGCGTCATGTAAATATTTGAACATAAAATGGCGTAGAGTGAATTAAGATGTGATGAATTTATGTCGCAGTTTCCAAAGCTCCAAAAACAATTTCCAAGCTGTTGAAAGTACACTAGCGGCCGCTTTATCCCGGGCACGTCTGTATCACGTGCGGATGGGAGGATTGAACGAGATATTGATTTCTTGCAGTCTTGCGTCGAGATCTGTTATACAATTGAATGCCAGGAACAATAAGTACAAAGAGTATCAATCGTAGAATATATTTCACACACATTTCCATTGCCTTCCCAGTATTCTGATATTACATACGAAAAGCACCAATAGTGCCTTTGCCAACCTCCATTCAACGCCGCATTACATCTTTCCCATCTTAAAATCTGTAGGACCTTTCTCTCTTCTCGCCTCGTTTTTCTTCATCTCTCTTTTGCTTCTTCCTGCTTTCTTGAGCAATCATATCACTTAAATCTTCATCATATTGCCAAGCTCCTCGTTCCTCTTTCTTTTGAGCCTCAAACCTTCGTTTTACTTCTTCCTTGCTTATACCATCCTCATTCTGCAAAGAATCTGGATCCAACGCAACATCTACATCTCCTGGCTTCTTCCTCTTTTTGGTGTCTTCTTGTCCTAATACTGGTAAATGCGCATTTTGACCAGCACGTACGTCATAAGCTCTTTCACCGCCAAAGAAGCCTTCAGCGCGGATCTGGCGTTCAGGAATGACAGTATAAGCAGATCTTGGGTGTGTGGACTCTTCAGTCTCGGTTCCCCTCTTTTGTTTACGAAGATCAAAGTCTCCGCCAACACTCATCTCACCAGGGTATTCTGATGGTACAGTTGACGCCATACCACCTGGTGTTTCTGTACCACTAGGCGTTTGCAAACCACCAACGTCCTCCTCATCGCCTTCCTCTTCTTCCTCATCGCTTTCTTCTTCTTCTTCAGACTCCTCCTCAGGTGCTTGTAACTCACCCCACAGTGTTCTCTCAATAGGTTCGCCTGCTTGGTTGTTAACTTGTGGTTGAAGGACACCAAAGATATCTCCTCCATAAAGTGGTCGATTGAACTCATCGACGGGGGGTTTTCCATAACCTCCAGGATGAAATCCCCATGCGCCACCCGGTGGAGGTGGTGCATTTAGCCCGGGAATCTTAAGTGAAGGATATGAAGGCGGTGGGCCGAACCGTTGTTGGTTGATTAACCATGGAGGCGGAGCTCCAGGTGGAATATTTAATGCGTCTTTGAGGTCGTCGCTCAACTCGCCAGGTCGCAAATGTCGTAGATTCGTCTCGTACTCCTTTCCCTCGTAGTAAACCTCGCCATAACGTGTTAGTTCCGGCTTTGTTTGAAACCGGAAGAAAGCTTCATACAACTTTTGATAATCAATATCCAATTTTCCCATCTTTGGCTGCACCCTTTCCCTTTGCTTCTGTTTTAAACTAGCCCCATCCTGTTTTTCCAAAACAGCGTCACGCATTTCGGCGATACCAGTCTCCTGAATAAACTTCGGAAGAGAAAATGGAGCCTTCTCAACACCACGTTTCGATGATAAATACTCGCGCTTAAGGGACCAATGATTCGGCACTGGAACGACATTTCGATATGATTTGATGTGGACAAGTAATCGAGGATCCGAAGCTGAGGTATCTGTCCAATCTACAAGCTCTGGCTTCCTTACGAGAGCTTTCAGTTCTGCAACAGAAAGCTTGTCTCTCTCCTTCCTCTTCTTTTTAGATAGCTTGGGCTCTTTATCTGCTTCTTCGTCCTCGTCTGGAATTTCGTCATCACCATCGAAGAATACTTCGCCCTTGTCACCATTGTCTGCATCTTTCGCAGCCTGATCTTCTTCAGCAGTAGCACCAAATCTTTCCATAATATCCTTGAACATGGCGAAATTTGGATCATCTTCAGAAATGTTAAAGGCTGTAATATCTGCTTCCAAAGGATCTTCATCGTTTTTGGCTTGCTCTTCGTCGTTCTTGATCGGTTTCTCGGTGGTTTCGGCAGGCTCAGCTGCCTCGACTTTTGGTTCTGAATCTTTTGGAACATCTGCTTCTGGTGTTGGGGTCACCTAGAAATTGTTAATGAATGTAAGTTTCAATAATATACTTAGACTAACCTGTGCTGCCTTCTTCTGCTCCTTCTTCTTTGCGCGCCGCATTTGGTTTTTGGTCATTTTCGGCACCATCTTTGCGACCTGGGGGGCACAAGCCCAATTGACAAGATTGTGACTTAAATTCGTGAAAAGGTCTCTTCTTCGAGCTTTGTATCAATATATCTGGTATTTGAATTTTCATATGATAGCTCTGCGATTCAATAATTCGTCAACGAGAGATAAAATAAAAGCTCGTCGCGATGCTCGATGTAGGTATTATCGAAGAGAGTTAATATCAAATCGCGATTATTTTAGCGTCGGTAAATCCCGTCAGAAATTACGAAATCTAGAGCCGTTGCTAATTAAGTAACAACTTTTAGTCCTACGAGTACGGCATCGTCATTATTGGTTGATGCAATCGAATTGAATACTCTCATGTCATTGTTACAGACAACCTGGAACTACGAGTACAATCAACACTTTCCTTGCGCAATGAATATTTCGGGTGATAATCACAATTCATAGTTATATAATTTACAATGCCTCATTCGACTCGAGGTCCGTCGCCTGGTCGAATTGCACAAACGAGCTTCAAATTTCCTGGTGATACGAAGGCCAGCTCGCGCACATCCATGGAGAAGTTTCCAGATCTCGATACCTCTGATACCTTCGATCAATATGATGGACAACATTCTTATAACTCACGGAATCCCAATGGATATCCCGGTGGTGGTCCTCCTCCAGTGGATCGTTGGCAGGCACAAAGAAATGGTAGGATGGGAGGGGATTCTTGGACAAATGGAGAGTCGAATAGTGGCAGAGGACACAGAAAACAGAAGAGTTTGAGTGATGCATTCAAGACAATTAAATCGAGAAAGGGGAGTATGAGTGCCAATGTACATGAAATTTCGGATGCCCTAAAGGCTCCAGTCTCTCCTAAATTAATTGTTTGTAGACATCTCCTACACATAGTTGACGAAGACTAATTTAATTCGTCCAGGTCTTATGTATAGTATGGTATCTCTCAAGTGCCTTGACAAACACATCTTCGAAATCGATTCTAAATGCTTTCCCGAAACCTGCGACTCTTACTCTTATACAATTTGCATTTGTCGCATTCTATTGTCTGTTTTTCTCCTGGCTTTCCGCGACTTTTCCACAACTCAAAAATGCAATTCCAGCTCTACGACATGGAATTCGATATCCCACACGAGAAGTCATTATGACTACACTACCTTTAGCGGCTTTCCAAATCGGTGGCCATCTTCTATCTTCCACGGCGACAGCTAAAATTCCGGTCTCACTGGTTCACACAATCAAGGGGCTTTCCCCCTTATTCACAGTGGTCGCATATCGACTTATATATAATATCCGTTATCCAGTGGCTACATATCTCTCCCTCGTTCCTCTCACACTCGGCGTTATGCTTGCCTGTTCCGCAGAATTTAGAGGAAATATATTTGGTATAATCTACGCTTTCCTCGCAGCCATAATATTTGTCACCCAAAATATATTCTCTAAAAAGCTCTTCAATGAAGCCGCAATCGCAGAAGCAGCAGGTCAACCGCGTACCAATAAATTAGATAAGCTCAATCTCCTCTGCTACTCGTCGGGACTCGCTTTCCTTGTTACATCACCTATCTGGTTCTGGTCAGAAGGTATCACTCTCTTAGGTGATTTTTTCCACGATGGATCTCTTGATTTGAGTTCCCACCCCGAAGCCTTCGACCACGGACGTCTAGCTCTCGAGTTTGTCTTCAACGGAACATTCCACTTTGGTCAAAACATCATTGCATTCGTTCTCCTTAGCATGGTTTCTCCCGTCACCTATTCTGTTGCCTCTCTCATAAAACGTGTCTTCGTCGTTGTGATCGCTATAATCTGGTTCCAAAACCCTACAACCAAAATTCAAGGCCTGGGAATTGCCCTCACATTCTTCGGTCTCTACCTCTACGACCGGACCAAGGGTTCCAATAAAGCAGACCGCAAAGCCAAAATGTTAAATATTAAAGAAGAATCTCTTCTCCCTCTAAACACAACCTCCGGTAGACTCACACCCGTCACTCAAGGCCAAGTCCTCTTTGAATCTCCAATCCAAGCACGAGGCGGTGGATACTCATTATCGTCTGGAAATTCGGATAACAAGAGATCAGATGACAATTCATTTGACAGAAATGGGAGGCTGAGGGGTAGTAGTAATGCTTCTTGGCTACCGCCTGGAACGAAACAGGAGGATACTTGGAAACCCAGAGAGATTATCGCGAATGGACCTGGGAACGGGAATGGGAATGGCATTTCTGTTAACTAAAGTGCTTGTCATTTGGAGTTTCAAAAATAGAGGAGATGGATTTTTGTTTTGGTTTTGATTTTTCCGTTATTTTATGCTATTCTAGTTCCTCTACTTGCTAGATAGATACCTACCTACATAGGTACTTATGATATCAACGAAAATGCGCATGTGCATGCGCAAGCAAGCAAAGCACTCCACGAAGTGTCAGGTATACATATATAGACACCCCAGCTGGGGTACGCACGAGATGCAGATGAAAGGGTGTAATGGGCGTTAGGACAATAATAGAACATTTTGAATATGGTTTCTAGAGTCGCACTGACTGACTCTGTCGATTACCCTATTGATAGACGGGAGTTTTCGGTTCGGCGCTTGAAATTTTTCTGTAGGCAGTATGAGAATAGAATAGATTGGAACGGAGTGGAATGGAATGGCGATATGAGGCTTATATAGCAAGTAGTTGAATAATTGATATTTGTTCCAGATGGATGTAATGTAATGCGATGTGTGGGCGCAGGTGTTGATTGAGAAGGATAGGTCTTTAAATTTGAATACCTATGGCGTGAAGTTAAAATCAAAGGGAAACATATACAAGTGACGATATGCACGAAGACAATCTTAAGTTAGTGACAATTCCGGTGAGCTCTGGAATTCTCGTCAAAAACCATAATTGTATGTCAATCTTTTCTCTCTCTAAATCACTATATCATCAATCCCACACAGCAATATAGAAACCCATCACATCACACACCACTATACGAGTCCATTCATACACCAGGCCATCTTGATATGTGCAAAGCTAAATTATATTTATACAGCCATTCCTTTATTCGTACTATAATACAACGCGGAAGAAAAGCTAGTAACATAGTATGTAATCGTGATTCGTATGTGTATCCGCGTTCAACAATGCTCCGCAAAGAAGCTATCCGATCCCTAAACAATTCATAGAGTTGTGGTACCCAAGCCTTCCTATGCCATCCTATTCGTATGTTCATAATTCGTAGCGCCCTGTCCATCCATCCGTCAAATGCATATGAGTCAAGTCCAACCTTTCCCTGCCATTGCCTGTCATTTCCTCGTGCACCCTTTGGTTCCCCTTGCTTTCCCTCTAAACATAATCAACTGATTAAAAAAGCTTGCAAATCATGCTCCAATTTCCGTTGCGCCTCAAAGTGGATCACCAAGCTACTCCTTCCTCCACAAACCCATCATCTCCATCCCAGTCATCATCACCTTCAGGCTCACTGTCCAGAAAGTCCGCCTCGCCAAACTGCGTCTCCGCTGGTCTTAAATTATCAATTCTGACATTAACCACCTCACACATTCCTTGAATCACATTTCGCTTTTGTTTCGCCTTTCCCTTGCCCTTGCTATTTGCATTCCGATTCATAACCTTACTCTCACCACTACCACCATCAATATTCTCATCACTTATATCTTCATCTCCATCTTCATCTCCCAAACTAGGAGTCTGAGGTGGCGAAGAAGGAAATCCATCAATCCCCGCAGTAATTTTTAACAGGCGAATTTCCCGAGAAGCACGTTGACTTCGGGCAGCCTGGCGAGCTGAAGAAACTGATGTAGATGGAGGTGCAGGGGTTGATGTTACATCATCATCATCTCCATCTTCCTCCTCTTCCTCATCTTCCTCGTTGTCAATTTCATCATTAGAATTGTCAGGACTTTCAGCATAGTTTGTACGTTTAGCGCGTGTGCTGTGACGGAGTGGGAGAGAGTTTCTCTTTGGTCGAGCTTTTTGCTTCTTTGGGGGACTTTGGCTCTGATCAGTATCTTGGGTATCTGTTTCCGATTTGTGAAGTTCAACTCTTGGTAATTGCGAAGCTTTCAAGAAATGCTTTGGGGGATCGCAAACCCTCTTAAAAACTTGTCCTAAAGTGCCGATCCATTTATCTCTAAAAGCAGCCCTATCTCTCCATGCGATGTTAATACTTGTCTGCAGAATCAGAATTCGGAGATCTGAAAGCTCGCCTGCACTATCCAACAAGCTTTGAAAGAACATTTCTGCAGCTTGTTTGTCCCATTTGCGTAAATTAAGAAGCTCAAGGGATTGGAGTGTGGTTGGCCATTCAGGAATTTGATTACTCGTGAGTAACTGATCATAATCCGGCTCAGCACTGTGGTATGAGATATGTGCATCGAAGTATTGAAGGTCCATTCTTAAGACTTCCAGATATGGACATGCTGCACCAAGTGATGGCAGAAAGGCTAGGCTTAAGGCAGAGTTATGATTGAGCGTGAGACAGCGAAGTTGTCTGCCACTAGTCAGGAGATATTCGCCAAGCATTTCAGCAGTGACCTCCCAACAATTAGTGATTTCCAGATTTCGCAAATTCGATGGTAGCAGGGGCATCAATTTCGCATTAAGTAGCGTCGATGATTCGAAAATCAAGTGTTCCAGTACCTCCAGGGCGGAAATCGCTCCACCCAATAATTCCTCAAGTTTTGGATCCTCCTCGCCTTTTTTAGGGTGTCGAATTTGGTAATTAACAAACGCAATCTTCTTTAGTCCGATGAAAGATGGCTTGAGGTGAATCTCGCGGATCTTTTCAATGGGCCATCTCTTACCTGCTAGTCTGGACGACCAACGCCAGCTTCTTAGTTTGCACAAACTGGTTTTATCCCCTTTGGTGATATCTGCAGCCGGTTCAACATGCTCTAGTGCTTCAAAGACCGCAACTGGATATTCCCATCTAATCGAATCGTCAAGTTGTTTGAAAGGCTTCGAATCTTTCTGATCATAAAACTCCAGATCCGCCAATCTTGGCAAGTCCCTTATTAAGCCATGCAAATCCAGAAGTCCACTGCCAGGTAAAGAATAGGCAGCAACTTGCCTGACTTCAATGCGAAGGTTGACAACTTTCTGTCTGTAGCCAAAAGTCAACATCGCAGGGTCAGATTTGAGTAAATCTACGAGTCTAATCATACAATTAGCTAGGGAGCTTTCATCCGGAATTTCAAAGTTTCTTACCGATGTGCTTTATCCATTGGAACAAGAGGAGGCGAATTGTACAATACTGTAAAGGCTGGCTCGGCGAACCCCCGACAAAGATATGCGACATCTAGCAGCCATCTCCCAGATGGAAGAGGTTGAAAGGTTCTTTCTTCGTACAGTGGATATGTGGCGTACTCGAATATTTGCACTAGGACATGATACGGAAGAGTCTGCCATGGCGGAATAGCTTCAGGATTTACCACGAGCATAGCTGGCGATTGAACGCGGGATCTTTTGCTAGAGGCTGGTTGATTCTGTTTCCTTCTCTTCGGCGTCGATTCATGGGAATTGCATTGGTTTCGCTTGGCAGAAGAACGAGAGTGTGAAGCATTTCGAGAGAGTCTTGCGCAAGGCGTGTGAGTTGCGCCACTATAGGATGGTTCATTATCTTCGTCTTCGTCTTCTTCCTCCTCCTCCGAATCATGATCAGTCGATGATTCTGCGTATGAAATTACCGGCTTCTGTCGAGTGCTTTTCGTAATAGCTACTTGTGGTTTATTATTCGCAGATCGTGGTTCCCGCACATTCCGGATGCATGCCCGAGAGCGTCTTGCAGGTGGCGCATGAGAGATATCACTATGTGATTGTTCATCGACATCGCCATTTTCTTCCTCTTCTAGATCGTCATCGCTGGTCGGAGGTTCTGCGTATGAAAAAGTAGGATTTCCTCTAGTAGATCGAGGTGGGGTCCGCAGAGCTCGAGTAGATATCGAAGATCTAGCCATGCCTATAAAACTTAGTTGTTTTCTGGTTGGAACTCATGAAGGTGATGTTGTGAGAGTTAAAGAAGCTGAAATGGACGATTGCAAAGAGAAGTATATCTTTGTACAGCAGCAGTATGATTCTTTGCTAGTGAGTTTCAAATGCAATTATGTATAGTTTGAAGGTGAAGAATTTTGAGAATATCGACGATAAGTTAACAAGTATTGAATGGAAGAGCTCTCTTTACGTTTCCCAAACAATGAGATGATTCATTCACTTATTGGATATTCAATGATGTTGATCTTCTTACCTGTAGACAAGATGACACTAACGGCGATATCGGTTAAACCGATAAGAAATTTAAGGTTGAAGCTAAGAGCATATAACCCCTGTACTTACCTCGGTAACTCCTTCCTTAAGGAGACCTGCATCTCACGCTGCAAGAAATATTTGATTCGATGCTGGAATAGGAGCCATTATTATTCAGCTTGCCCAGGTGGTTGAAGATATGCATGTGGATTTTTAAAATAGAGTATCACGTATTACCTTCGTTTCGTAGGTAGATGTGGATATCTATCAGAATCAGAAAAGGAAGAGAGGCTCAGATTCATGTAGACATGTTGATTCAAACTATCGACGCGACAACACAAGTGACACCCAAAAAATATGTATCAATACAATCAAAAAAATAATTCGACTTCTCCCGCCCCCTTGAGCTACCTCTGAATAATCCTTTACTACATGCCTCGGACACTTTGATAGTGTACGTTGCTTTATATCTTCTACTTATTAGGTACTCCTTACCTCATACAATCTTCATTCCTCTTCTTTCGATTAATATTGTCCTCAGATACTACAACCACACGCTCTTTACCCATAAGACTGTTTGTCTTTTTCTTTCTGTTCCATCGTGTAACACTCCTTCCTATTTGTAAGGCTTTTCGAGTTACCCTTACAAAAACACGGCATTACGCGTGCGATATTTCCAAAAAGCTTCATTGTTTTGATACTGTGGATCCGAATACTCAAGTACATACCTCCCTACCGAGGAAAGTACTCAAATAAAAACTACAAATCTTGGGAAATCAGCATTGGCTGTTCTCCTGGACCCCCTGTCGGTTATAATTTGGGATTCACTTCGTCTCACCATTTCTTCTTTCTTTTGAAAGGCGCGTAGTGGCCAGTGAAAGGTTCAACGATAATGAAATGTCACCAGCAGGCATCAATGGAGGAGGAATCGGGATTGAAAATTGGCTATCAAATCATCGACAACCTTTCCGCCCCTTTTTACGAGGCAACCTCGAAAAGGCTATAAGATTCCGAGAGAAATTCAAGATGGGTTCCTCATATTCATCTCTCAAGGTTATCACACCGCCTCAAAAACATGAACGTGAAATTTTGGCATCTGATGAGGAAGACGATGAGGATGAAGATATAAGGCCTATCAAAAGAAGAAAGACGACCAATACCGACTTAGCACCAGTTTCGACTCATGACCCTTCAAGTCGATCCATGTCTTCAACTTCTACTGTTGCTTCAATAATGGAACCGTCTTCAGTTAATCGTTCTACGAGTGAAGAATCTCCGCCGTCACGTTTACCTAGTAAGTCTCAGGTAAACAAGATCAAGCCCACAGATTTTTACGGTCTCAAAAAATCAAACCCCGATCCAGTTCGTATTGACTCTGTACTGAAATTAACAAAAACTCCCGTGGACTTTCGGAAATTGCTACGGATCCAGGTTGCCAGTATCATCCAGAATTCAAGTTTTGAAGAAACTGGCGATGGAAACACGAGTCAATACTCCAATATAAAGTGTACTTTGGTTTTGCTCCGTATTTTGGAAGATGGGTCATTTACAGATATCTATCGACAGCCTCAGACTGGGAGAATTCGAATGATACCTGAAGGTCGTCAAAATGATACCTTTCCCATATACTTACCACCCTTTATAATACCCTCGGAGGTCCTTTCTCAAGATACAACCTCAGGTGATTCATTCGATCAACTAAAAGCTCCAAACCAACTTGGGAAATATGGAGTTCAATTTTTGATCGAGCCATTCCGCGCCAATCGAAGAGACTGGTTGCCCTTGGCACTTTCCAGTCTACCACATAACAGTCGCCTCGCAAAAAGAATATTCAAAGGAGAATCAGAGCTTACAGATGTACGTCAAATAAAATGCGAGTTTTTGCTATTCGATTGGGATAGCAAGCGAAGCACAGCAGAGATTGAGCTACTGTATGATGGGGAAAGTATTGAAACTTCTGCATCATTGAAATTAGATGTACAATGGTCACTCCCAAGTCATCTACATAAAAAAGAAGAACATGTCGAAGTACCAAAACTGCCGACGCCGGTTCCAGAGTTAGCTCCTGAGTTAAATTTGGCTCAAATTTTGTCTCCGCAAAAGGCAACGACAACAGATCCCGAAAGCCCCTCTCGTGGTCAAAGACGTGTTCGTGCAAATGTTCCAACATATAACCTCAAAGCTTTGAGTGCAAAAGCTCAGGGCAAGAAATTAAGAGCTCATTGGGCTAGAGAAACTTCGGAAACTCCTTTCATGGCGACTGACGCCGGGGAAACTGTGACTTATATGGTCAGCAAAGCAAATGCAGAAACATATAATATCAAACAGACGCATGTGGTAGTAGGATTCACGTGTCCTATATGCAATCTAGATACCAAATCTATGAAAAGTCTTCGACTCCATTTAAAAACCACACATTTGCGATTTACATTTCACGTTCGCCCCAAGTCTTCGTTTTTCATCGAAATCAACAAAGAGTCTCGAAAGTCGAGGGAGATTCATCCTTTACAAAGTATCCAGTTTGGGCAAGTTAACACTTTGTTGGATATGGAGAAATATCTTTCTGGTTACTATTCTTGGGCGGAAGATAGGGAAGGGCCTCTAAACAATCAATGGCCAAATTCAGAAATCCTTGGTCGTTTGAACTTCAAAACTACTTCATTTCCATCACCCGAAACCTCACGCCAAACTTCACGCCAAACCTCACCAGAAATGACGAACAATGATCTCGACACAAACGAGGATGAGAGTTCTGCCCCGCTACCTGGTTATATTAGACGCCTGGCTCTTTCACCAGCTAGAACCAAGGATAAGCACTACGTTCCTGATATTAAACATGGTCCATATCCTAGATCTGCATATGCTCCTGACGTCAAAAACCGGGAATTCAATGATTACCGCACGAGGCGCGTTTTGAAACCTGGAGATGAGTTACCCGATACTGATGATGAGAATGACGAATCTTACCTTCTCCATAAACGAAAATGGATTATTAATGATTACACGGATGTTAAAGATGACGAAAAGGAGTACTTTATTAAGTGGGAAGAGTTCATAATGACCGAAAGGCTCACTAATCAATCTCATCTTCCGGAAACAATCACAAGATTTGTAGCGAGAAATCGCGTTTGGTTTGCCGAGAAGAAGGCTCGAAAGAAAGAATGGCGCAAGCAGATTGAATTGTGGGTAGCGAGGGGTGATCTCAAAGTCGGTTCAGTTATGTCTTGTTGTGAAAAGATGTTTGAAAAGGGAAAGAAGGAATTGGACGAGATGAAATCCAAGTCGAATTCGGAATCAAAGTCAACTCCAGACGTGGAGCCCGCAGGCGTAGAGCCTATGATGAGAGGTCCTCATGATTGCGTGTGTGGTCATCAAGTTTCAGTATGGCAAAGTAATGCTATACAATGTAGTGGCAGAGTAAGTTTATTTATCATATGTTTACTCTAGGTGTACCAGACTAATTGCTTTATAGCTTTGTGTTGATGGTGACTACCATCGGGAGTGTGCTGAGAAATTTGGACGCCCAGTCGAGAGAGGTAATTGGTTGTGTGATCGATGCCATGCAAAAGCATTGGGAGAACAACCATCAGGGGAGAGTAGTAATGCACTTAAAAATTATTCCCAGAACCGAATTTTACCGCAGAGGCGAAATATGTAGGTACTTAGCTAGCATTAGAAAGGGGGGAGGGAAAGCAAAAAGAGGAAGAAAGATAATCTTTCAGGAAATAGTGGATACTTAATTGAACACCAAAATGTAGATAATTACAACAATACTGTGTGTATATATTTCAAGTCGCCACCTAGAAGAATGTAGTTGTATCCGATGATGCATTCTATGTACTACTTAGGTACTTCCCAATTTCCATACTCTTGTACAATTAAGGATATAAAATGATTTAATTTGAGTAGTGATAATTTGATACCCTTTTCCTACGCGATTGCTCGTTACGATTCCAGTTCCATATACATAATACGTACATGTACACTTCAAAAAAAATTTCACCGACTGTTACACGTCCGGAGAAAAGTTGCATCACAATTACATGAGTAATGAATCGTCTTTCCATACTATCTTATTGGTCGTGTTATCTCGGCTTGAAGGAGTGGTGATGGGCTGGGGGATTAATGGGGGGGGCTCGGGGGGGTTATGTTTATGATGGTTTTAACTTTGAGGAAAGGTTTAGAGATTGGGAAGTAGGATTGGTGATGTAGAGGGGGAAGAACGAATTGGAATTGGAATAATTAAGAAAGGGTGGTTTATACATCCATATAGTAGGTAGGTAGGTAGGTAGGTACAGTCAATTTTGATTCACATGATATGTTATTCTGTTTGAATATTATATCACGTTCACATATATATTAACTCTACAGTTGTCTCTGTAATATGCGTATTGGTATCTGGTACTTTGCCATCATCCATATATGAATGACACATGAACATGAATGATATAGATCTATCGTTGAACTTAACCTCAGGGATATTCACGGATGTCCGTAACTTGTTTTGCATGGAGACACTGAATGGATATATCTACTTGCTAGGTATTGAGGTAGTATTTCTTTATATGGATTGGATAATATCAATATCAGAATATAACGTTTTGATCGTGGAATGAATGTTATAATAAGTAGTCACTGACCACCATGAGATGGGAATAATCAAGATGTGACGATGTGCGAAATGGTGAGAGTATTGAGGTATATCTTCATTTTCATCTCCTTCTCCAACTTCAACTCCATCTTCAACTCCATCTCCATCTCCATCTCCATCTCACCAACCTTGAACCTCATTCATACCAATTAAAAAGTGGATGAGTGGTGAAAGTCTATTCCCAGACCACTCCCAGACTATTACCAGATCAGACTACCTCACCATCACCCAAACCGCCCAAACCATAGAGCAAGGACCCCCAAAAAAGAAAAGCCCCGACCAAACAATTCCACCACGACAATCATCAAACAAACCACCACCATAACCACACTCCTCGTAACCTTACCCCCGTACCGCAAACCGCAAATCATCTATCCATACACAATTACATACTACCGGTACATCCTACATCCTACATCCTACATACCACATACCACATACCACATACTACATACTACATACTACATACAACCTACCTCCGTCCATACATTATAATTTCACTATCCCTCGACAGACTTCACGAAATCGATAAGAGAAAAGGAGAAGGACCTCTAAATTCAAAGAGAGAAAGAAAGAAAGAAAGAGAATAATTGATTGAATCGCGAAATAATAAGGATCCCCTACAATCTGGGATATAATTCAATTCACCTTTCCCGCATAATTTCGTCTTGTCGCGACTCTATTGTGGTGCATATGGTATTGTTGCGACAATGATTAGGCCGTGATATTCACCAATAGCTACGAAACATCACAATAGCAAAAAAATTTATTCAAAACTGTCTATTGTCAAACTACCTACCAAATAACTTCACGTTGCGCGCATATCATAAATCCGTTTTAATATTGGTAAGTTTCCCATTTCACTCTCTTCAATTCATCCATCTTTGTTTTCCATGCTTTCAAAGATGCACCAAAACATACTCCCGCCAAGAATGTCGTCCATACACCGCGATCAAATAGTGAAGAGGGGATTTGATCCATTCGTGATTGCTGATATGCTTGATACAGAGAGGATGGAAAAGAAGAAAGCTATGGAAGTCGCTTCGAGAAACACAGCTACCATCGGGGGACTGCAAAACCTATTTCGTGACTTTGCCCAAGATGAACTCCCAGAAGTGAGCTCGCACATTCGAGGAATGTCTTACCACGTTTATTAACTGTTTGCAGATGCCGCACCTCTTGGAAATCATCGATGCCGACAAAGGAAGATGGAATTCGCGATCACACGAAGAACTCATAGGGGTACCTTGGACCCTACCCAACGAACATTCAGAAGCTCGCAGGCTTCAATACATGACGGTTTTCTCTACAGGAGATCGCGACCTTCAGGTTCCACGAGCTTTTGATCATAGAGATCCAGTCGAAAGTCCAACAAATAGTGCAGGTCGAAGTAGTCTGAATACTCCTCAAAGAGACCCAAACAAAAAGTTCTCTCTCGCGGCTTACCAAAAGATGAAGAAGGATGGAATCAAGCCTACACCAAGAACATCTGATACCCCGGATTCAGTTCGTCCGAAAGGTCATGCAAGAACAACAAGCAATATCTCCAATGCGACTCCAACGGCTCGCGGATCTTTCGAGAGTTCTTCAAATGGCGAAGTACAAAGGAATGGGTCTGCGGTACACTCTGCGAGTAGATCAGAGCATGTAGTCAAGAATGGAATTGATAGGTATGTTCAATGATTGATATATCCAGAATACTACTAGCAAACGCTAAGAACGTCATAGAAATCCCCCTTCTCGAAGCAACCCAAACAGACCACATCATCTCACCAATGGCACCAATGGCGTCAAAACTCGCACAGAACAAACAAAGGATATTTCGAGATCAAAGGAAATCAATGCACCACAAAATAAATCATCCTCAAAAATGAGCCCTTCAATTCCCACATGGAATGCACCCATGAAGCACAGCTTACCTCCTCGACCACAGTCTCCACGAAGAGTGGTCTCAGATGGCAGAAACACTAAACGATCACTTGAATCAGATGAACCATCACATGCAGAAAAGCGTGCCAGAACTGATCGAGCGAATTCACACCTTCAAAAAATCGTCAAACCAGATAATAATTCATCCAAGGGAAAAGCCCCTCCTTCCAATTTGAGCAAGTCAGATGACCATGCATCTAAATCCTCCAAGGGAGCAGGGGAGACGAAATCATACAAATCATCAGGAAAACCTATTAATCATTTACCACCATTACTATCACCACTTCCCGCCGATTTAACAACTCCTACCACGTTTGATAGCCCTAAGAAATCGGATCAAAAGGCATCCACATCAAACACTCCATCAAAGTTCAAGACTTCCGTCAGTGGAAAGAAACCTCCACCTAAAGAGTTATCATTGCAACAAGAATCACCAACAACTCCTCCAAGAACTGTTTCCCCCTTTGTACTTCCACCTTTACTTTCACCAACGCTTCCTCCCATTGTTGAAGCAGCATTAGCGGAACATAAGCAAAAGGAAGGGGAAAAGACTACTTCTGCGCCTGAGCATCGTCAAGAAAAGTCGAATTTATTGACCGTTGAAGAACGACATACTCAAGCTCGTAAACCGGATGCACCTGGTGTTGCTCGTAAGACTGTTAGTGGTGCCAAAGTCGGTCATCCTCCAAAACGATCTGCCTCAAATACACCATTACAAAAAGCTCGTGAGGTTTCAAAAGCTCCAGCTACGAGTCAATCATTAATTGTCAGGTTGCCTTATTCTAAGAGGAAAGCTACAACCATTGAGCGATTAGTTCGATTATCACCAAGACCTTCACAAGATTTTACCAAACTTGAGAATATCAGAAAGAAGGAAGGCTTTGAAGCTATGATGGCTTATGATCTTTCAAAGAAAGAGAAAGCTCCTGTTTTATCTGCCAATATTGTTACGGATCAATCGGTATCAGAGTCTGAAGAGGATGTACCTTTATCAACTCAGAGCAGAAAGACCGTCTGTAGGAAACGCCCTAGTGATGTTCTACCTTCAAAATCCGAACCGCCAATAAAGCGGGCTAAACGTCCTGACAATCTTGATGTTACGACTGCTAGAAAGACTGCCCCTAGTCCATTGAAGTCTCCTACGCGCCCTGGTCCATCTCAAAAAGGTTTACTTGCTACACCTAAGAAGAATGAGGGTTCTAGGGGTACCGCTATGGTCAGGGTTTCTTCTAGTGATGGAAATCCTCAAACTCCCTCGGGCTCAAATATTACTGTAACAACTCCTCAGAGTATCTCTACGAGTAGATCTGACCAACTTAAAACTTTGGCTTATAGTCTCAAGAAGAAAGGCGAACATGAGACAAGGATTAATGGTAATCAACATCAACTTAAGCCTGTTGGTGAACGAACGGCTGGGGTTATGGTTGTAATTGAAAGTATCTGTCAGTACATGAGATATTTCAATAGACTTCCTTGTGCTAGTCCTAGGGAAACTAGCTACAGTCAAAGAAGTCAGAATGCTCAAAATTGGGATACAATTATTCCAATGCTTGCTTGGCTTAAAAATATCAGTGAAGATATTCCCGTTCTTCAAGTATTATCTGCTCATCTTAATGCTGTTTGTCTTGAAGTATCAACTCGTGCTTTTATTAGCATGCCTACTTCACCAGGTAATACTGAAGATGATCGAGCAAAGGATCGTGGAATTTGGTCTAAACAACAATCACAAGATTTGAAAAGGCATGATGCATGGAGACAAAGTCATCATGTTGGATACAAACTTTTGAAAGATTTGTCCTTAAAGGGTGAACCTACAATTATTGGACCGTGGACTAGTGTTGATACAATTACAGCATATTGCATGGAAGTTTGTACAGCATTCAACAAGAAGGATCAATGGGGTTGGAAAAAGCAAGTTGACTTTTAGTCACTTTTTATACTTCATGCTGGTTGTTCTACCTTGCTACGATTCCTAGGATACAATGCTCTTTGTAGTAAAAGCCGACGTTTCACGAATGCGAAAATACAGTTTCTCGGAATTGCTTCTTTAATATAACTTTACTTCTTCATATTTTTTGTTGTCACACACTTTTTCTATAGGTATAATACCCAAAGCATTTCGGTGGGAATAGTATAGGATGGTCATGGAAATTGGGATGGTGTAGGTGTGGGTGTGGATGGCGTTTGCGATATTGATTTTGTTTTTCGACTTGAACTTTTGCACATTATACGGTTGATTTTTTGGGGTGGGAGAAATGGCACTATACCCAGAGATGTTGCAATTGCTTTTTTTTGACTTGCGGTGGGAGTTGGAATGTGGAATGTGGTTAGGGATTTAAGTGTTTTTGAGGGATGTTGTATGGGGTTTGGGTGGGACAAGTAAAAGATGGGATGGGACGGGATGGGAGGAAGGAGCTTAGGATGCATAACTGGATGGATGAATGGTTTTTGTGGGTTTTTGAAGCATTTTGGGGGGGTCAATGGGGTGTATCATAAAATGATGGATGGATGAAAGTGATCAAAGTCAAGACACATGGATGGATGGATGGATTAGATATAGTATATGCATGCGAGATAGTGAAGACGTATATACCTAGGTACGTTTGATATTTTCCGTACGGTATGATATGCATTAAATGGAACAGGAATCGATGGAATTGAATGGACTTAAATGAAAATTCTACAAAGTGAATATACTAAAAGTCGTTGAAAGAGAAGTGCTCGTAGTATATGGAAGGTTGAAAATGAAAAGTAGTATTCAAAACGTGGTATTTGATTGATGTTGAAAATTTGTATATGTGTATGTGTGTGTATGTGTGTGTATAGGGACTTAGATTTAATATAGACAGATGGGCGGGTGGTCAGGTAGATATTTGGTATATCTGGATATCAATATGAATATAAATGTAAATACTATATAGCAAGTGAGTCCAGTAGTATAAAGATGTTAAAGTAGCCATGGATACCTAGTCATGTATATAATCGCTCGTTAAGCGAGAGGGGGAAGGGAGGGGAGGAAATTTGTGTTTTGGTTTTGTAGGTATCTTGGTGGTTAAGTGGGTAGGTGGTGATGTGGTGAGGTGGTGAGGTGGTGAGGTGGTGAGGTGGTGAGGTGGTGAGGTGGTGAGGCAGATAGGTAGATAGGTAGGTAGGTAGATATATGCAAATTTCCATTTCGATAAATCCTTTTATTTATTCAAAATATCATGCATTGAAATAAAGCGCGAAGAGGAGAGGGAGCAGAGGAGAGTGTTGGGTGGGCATCAATCTCTTATACAGTATCGTTCTTTCATAAGAGGATGGGATTGGGTGTGGAGAATGGGATGTTAGGAATTGGAAAGGATTTTAAGATTGAGATTGAGAATAATAGCTATATATTTTTTTCTGTGAGGAGGACTTGGATTATATCCTTGGTGCTAGAGTGCCGAAGTTTTGGAGTGCTGGTTGAAGGAAAAGGAGGGAAAAGGAGGGGGAAGATGAATGTGAATATATGGAATGTAATACAATAGTGTTGATTGTAGGGTTTGTGGCGGGATTAGAAGAGAAGAGGGAGAGAGGGAGAGAGAGAAATACTATATTTAGATATAACGGCAATCCCGTCGTTCTCAAGCCATTATTTAAATATAAGGATCACTACCTCTATCACTAATAACGAGAGCTGTCTAGCTACAGGAGGAATAAAGTAAACATATGTTTATATATCACTCCCGGCACATTCTCATGAGTATCAAGAACACACAAGAATATACATCCATACATATACATCCATACATATACATGTATCAATTTCCGCATCCTAATCTCATCACATTTCCTCAACTCCAACTCTCACTCTCATTCATTCCCTCCCATCTCAACCTAAACTTCATTTTCCTATAGTCATTCCCATCCCTATTTCCTAACCTACCCAATTTCCTATTATTAGGTAAACACCTTTTAGATTAGATTCAGATATACAGATGAACAGATAACTGATTATCTAGATCATAAACCAATCAATCAACCAGTTATTCAATTCATTACAACTATCATTGTCACTACTATGAACAATCCCAATCCCAATCCCAACACCTCGACTTCGACTTCGACCCCAACCTCACAGAAAGAAAGAGATGAAGACACCTTGAATCTAAAGATATATATATATATATATACATCACCATCTCAAACATTATACCAGACTAGACTACACCGCTGGTCTGGCGTAATCTGGCATAATATGGCGAAGATTAGCGTGGTGTGATGTGATTATGATCAATTGACTAATTGCTCATGTTGTTATTACACACACACACACACACACACACATACACATATAAACACAAACATATCCATCTTCCTACCAGAACACTTTCCTACCACGACAACGACGACGACGACGATAATCATAATAATAATGAGCCCAAAGGAAAGAAACTGTCAGTACCTTTAAGGAACTTAGAATCTACATGTAACTACCTATACATGTGATACTTATACATGTATGTATAAGCATATATCAAGTTCATCCATAACTATCAGCAATACAATGCGGCTATGTAGCGAGTAGGAGTAGAAACTTCCTACAAGATATGATTTCTGAATCTTTCGAACTGATTTAAACATTGAAAGAACCGGAGAGATCCAAAGCATTCTGAACGTTCAAAGTATTCTAAATACTCAAAATATTCTAAACGTTCAAAGTGTTTGAGAT
This sequence comes from Botryotinia narcissicola, assembly GCA_004786225.1. Classification (NCBI taxonomy): domain Eukaryota; kingdom Fungi; phylum Ascomycota; class Leotiomycetes; order Helotiales; family Sclerotiniaceae; genus Botryotinia; species Botryotinia narcissicola. The sequence continues at coordinate 49,735 of PQXJ01000128.1, read as the reverse complement.
TTTCAAAACATTTTGAACATCCAAAGCATTGCATGCAAAGATGTCGGACAATCCAAAGCACCCAAAGGTATTAGATTTTCGCATTTGCATTTGCGTACTCAAAGCATCATTATGGCTCAGTAGGAGGCCCAAAGTCGTTGATGCTCACAAGTCTAGAATGATGTCATGAATACCTAGTATACATTCACAACACATCAAATCACATCCCATAAAATGTTGTCCAACAAAGCAAGCAATCATAGATCAAATCATTTAACATCAATAAAGAAAATAGTTGGTGAGTTGTTACAAGGCTTAGCTTTTAAAAGGCGATGCGATAATCAGAGGAAATTTTTCTGTCTCGGACCTTCCCAAGTCTGTACACAGCCCAAGCTCCAACGCTGCCTACCCATTCCCCTTTTCATTCATCTTCATCTCTCATCCATCTGGAATTATACACATCATCCCCTTTCTATCATCTCATCTATTTCTCCCTGTAAATCATGGACGTTAGCATATTGCAAATATACAAGAGATATTCATGGGGTAATAGCTTACAAATCTGCGAGAATCTTCTCTCCCTTTGCACGTGCTGATGCAAAGTCACCAACCATATAGAAAGCACCTTCTGGCAAATCATCACCCTCTCCGTTCATGATAGATTTGAAACTGGCAATGGTGGTCTTCAAGTCAACGAGAACACCCTCGATACCAGTGAAAACGTGTGCGACAGTGAATGGTTGAGACAAGAATCTCTGCAATTTACGAGCACGCTCGACAGTCAACTTATCAGCTTCTGACAATTCATCCATACCAAGAATGGCAATGATATCTTGGAGGGACTTGTACTCTTGCAACATTTGTTGGACACGGGTGGCGGTATCGTAGTGATCTTGTCCGACAACACGGGGATCCAACATACGGGATTTGGAGTCAAGGGGATCGACAGCTGGGTAAATACCCAACTCAGAAATACCACGGGACAAGACAGTGGTGGCGTCCAAATGGGCGAAGGTAGTAGCAGGGGCAGGATCAGTCAAATCATCAGCTGGTACGTAGACAGCTTGAACGGAGGTAATGGAACCCTTGGTGGTAGTGGTAATACGTTCTTGCATAAGACCCATGTCGACGGCGAGAGTAGGTTGGTAACCGACAGCAGAAGGAATACGACCGAGGAGAGCAGACACTTCAGAACCAGCTTGGGTGAATCTGAAAATGTTATCAATGAAGAGCAAGACTAGTGAAAAAGTTAGTAAAAGTCACAACTTTATGAAAATAGATGAAAATAAACTCACCATCTTGTCCTTGCTCTCTGAACTCTTCAGCAATAGTCCTTCAGAGTAAGATCCTGATTAGCTTGCGTTCTCCTTCATAACATAATCAGGTGTCGTGTAATGTTGAAGACAGATAGAACATTCAAAGGAGGTGATGTATCTGAAGTAGGTTGAACATTGACAGCAGATCATGTATCAAACAGGATTGGTACATTGATGCAATGCCATGTATTGAAACGAAGCGGAACATTTAAAGGAGATGATGTACCCAAGAAAGGTAGTACATTAAAGGGAGGTGGTGCGTTGAAAATGGGCTGAACATTGACATGAGGTGATGTATCAAAAAAGATTGGTACATTGAAGGAATGTGATGTGTTGAAAAGAAGTGGAACATTGAAAGGGGATGATGTATTGAAGAAGGGTGGTACATTGAAAGGTGGTCATATCTTAAAAAAAAAAGGTGATATAATGAAAGGAGGGGGGGTATCAAAAAGGAGTACTTACAAACCAGTAAGAGCAACACGGGCACGGGCTCCAGGGGGCTCGTTCATTTGACCGAAGACCAAAGCGACCTTCGAGTCTCCATCAAGTTGGATGACGGAGGTCTCTTGCATTTCCTTGTACAAATCGTTACCCTCACGAGTACGCTCACCAACACCAGTGAAAACAGAGTAACCACCGTGTGCCTTGGCAATGTTGTTGATCAACTCTTGAATGAACACAGTCTTTCCGACACCAGCTCCTCCGAAGAGACCAATCTTTCCACCACGAGCGTAAGGAGCGAGTAAATCGACAACCTTGATACCAGTGACCAAAACCTCAGCAGCGGTAGATTGTTCGGTAAAAGCTGGAGCATCGGCGTGAATTGGAAGTCTCTTGTCACACTTAATGGGTCCACGTTCATCGATTGGGTCACCAGTAACGTTCATGATACGACCGAGGGTTCCTACACCAACTGGTACCGAGATTGGGGATCCAGTATCGGTTGCTCGGTGACCACGGACTAAACCTTCGGTACCTATAAACCAGTTGAGTCAATCTTTGTGCTTGTATCCTTCAAGATCGAGTTCTCTTACCATCCATAGCAATAGTTCTGACGACATTCTCTCCCAAATGTTGCTGTTATCCCTGTCAGTCCGTATTCGACGTTGGTTTATTCCTTGTATTGTTGACGTACTGCGACCTCAAGAATGAGTTTGTTACCACCGTTAGTGGTCTCGAGGGCGTTAAGAATGGGTGGGAGCTTCTCGGTATCGAATTTAACTGTTCAGATGTGGTCAGTATGCAGTTGCAGGGTATTGAAAGCTCGTCCCCCATGTAATCCCTAGATCCGGAGTTTGACGTCGTTGCCGAGAAAGAATTTTCCATGCCACTTACCATCAACGACGGCACCAATGACTTGATGGATCTTGCCGTGTACTGCACTATCACTAGCATATCTAGCAGAAGCAGCTCTTAAACCAGTTGACAAAGCTGGTCTGAAGGCGCTTCTTGAAGCCCGGAGGGCAGAGTTTTGGATGGCGCTATAGAAAGTTTTAAAGTCAGCTCAATTGGACTATTGCCACCCATTGCGACAGGGCAAAATATTTTCAAATATAAGTACGTACCTCCTGAACATCTTTACGGATGGAGAAGAGCGTTGAAGATGTGAGTGGAGATACAAAGATTGATGGAGGTATGGTATTGCAAAATGAGGAGGTAAATTGAAGCCAGCAGCAAAATGAGCTTCTCGACTAATTGTTAGCGTATACCCCCACGTGATGGCGTAACTTCCGACTTCCCGTTTTGACCCGAGTTGAGATCATCAACAACAACGTCGATATCAGAGAGACGAGATCAAATCTTGGAAAATGATACATTGCAAATGGATTAGACAATTGCTCAGTTCACACTCGGTTTTTATCCAATGATACTTGATTATTACATATCTATCTAGGCAGTTTTATTTGGTTGGATTTACGAAGAACAATCACATATTTATTTTCCCACCAAAATTTCTTTTTTGATTGGCGGGGAAGAACAACAAAAAAAATCTATTTTTTTCTTCGCTGCAAAGGCTCGCTCACATAGCTAAAATAAATCTATCGACATAAAGAGGTAGGTATTGAAAGCAGAACCCGCATGCTTTTTCCGTCTCCAATCTCTCGGTCATAATCTAGGTTTATTTTACTCATTTCTCCGACCTGCTTGCGGCGAATAGCCATCTTATCTACCAATTTTTATACTGTAGATTCAAGTGCCAATACCTGTATATGATTAGTTTCTTGTATCAGTAATGTGATGGTTAAGAGGGGAACTTACTATTGCTGTACGGGTTGGAATGTATACTTGGATAAAGTTCTTTCTATCGTTCCATGCAAAAGGTGTTGTGAAGAAGCGTGTTGAAGAATCAATTCTTTCGAATCCTCCAACATCCTTGGTATCAGTGTTGAGAACAGCTTTGTAAGTACCCTCTTGTTCGACACCAACTCTGTAATCTACGAAACTTTGGGTTGGGTTGAAATTGAAGATCCATAACAAGCCAGCTCGCTCAAAGACAATGACCTTATCAGACTCATTCTTCAAACTGATATAAGCTTGATCGCTGTGTAACCATCCATACTTTGCTTCAAGATGTTGCATGTGGGAATCAAACTCGTTCAATGCTTTGTAACGAAGAAGATCATCATCTGGAAGGTTAAATTGACGACGAGCATACCAAAAGCTGTTGTTGTTACCTTCACGAGGGAAGTCGAGCCACTCTGGATGACCGAATTCGTTACCCTCGAAATTGAGATAACCTTCACCTCCAAGACCGGATGTCAGGAGGCGAATCATCTTGTGTAATGCCATTCCACGCTCGATAATTGGCGTGAACTCTGTAAGTCTTGACATATTTGTGTACATCTCTGCGTCACACAAATGCATCATAATGGACTTATCTCCGACCAATGCTTGATCGTGACTCTCACAGTATGCGATAGTCTTCTCACCATGACGTCTGTTCGTCAAAGTAAAGCAGATGTTTCCGAGATCCCATTCGTCGTCCTTCTTTTCCTTGAGGATCTTGATCCACATATCAGGAATGGCCATAGCAAGTCTGTAATCAAACCCTACACCACCTAGTGCTAATGGTAAGCACAAAGCGGGCATTCCCGAAACATCTTCTGCAATAGAGATCGATTCTGGATAAAGTTGGTGCAGCATCTCATTGGCAATCATAAGGTAGACAACACCGTCCTCATCAACAGATGGACCAAAGTACTCATGGTAACCACCAGAGAACCCCGTTCCAATTCCATGATGGGTATAAAGCATGCTCGTAACACCGTCGAATCGGAATCCGTCAAAGTTGTATTCGTCCATCCAGAATCGTAAATTGCTGAGCAAGAATCTCAAGACTTCATGAGATCCATAGTTGAAAAGTCTACTATCCCACAATTCATGCTTTCCTTTAGGACCCTCGTGGAAATAGCAGCTGTCACTTCCATCGAACTCATTGAGCCCATCCAATACATTTTTGGAAGCATGACTGTGAACTACGTCAAGCAGCACAGTGATACCAAGTCCATGTGCGGTATCTATAAGCTCTCTCAGCTCATCAGGTGTACCATATCGACTGCTTGCAGCAAAGAAACTGTTGATCTGATAACCGAAACTTGCATAATATGCATGCTCCATAATAGCCATAAGCTGAATAACATTATAACCCAAATGGTGTATTCTTGGTATCATGTTCTTTGTGAACTCCTTGTATGTGGAAACCCGTAGTTCTGGGGAAGAAATACCAACGTGTGCCTCATATACCCTAACACTTTCTGGCTTCTTTGGTCTGGGATGCTTGAAGACATATCGTTCGGACTCAGGTGGGTTCCAAAATCGAGCGTCGTAAACTGGGGAGACGGAGAGATCTTGTGTGACATATTTGATCCATGCAGGAATTCGTTCAATTCGTTCGCCGGAAGGTGTAATCATAGAGATCTGGTGGGGTTAGCGGGGGTAAATAAAGCAGTTGGCCAGAGCCGCTTACCTTGATCTTAGAGTTATGTGCGATAGCTGGTTTGCCATCCTTTGCAGGTAGAACAATTTCGAAAACCCCATAAGGATCCTTCTTCATAGGGTGAGACTCGCGGTTCCAGTCATCTACACGGTGTTAATGTTCGACGTCCTAAGAGTTGTGAACGAGGGAGAGAAATACTAAAATCACCAATCAAGAATGCTTGTGTTGCATTCGGAGCCCATTCCCTGTATGTAATGTTGTTCTTCTTATCGACATTGAATCCAAACTTCTCGGTACCCTGATATGGTTAGTTGTGACCAAAGAATCTATGGGAGCTTCACGAACTCTGCTAAATTTCTCAATACCACCTTCGGTATCGTCGATGGTTTTAATCCATTGCTGTGCTTTTGAAAATCTGTGTTTTAAAGAATCTCTGAATGGTTCAAGCCATGGATCAAGTTGGATAACACCTGAATTGGTCAATATTGAGCATCGTCTGGGGACCGTTGAACTTACCAGTTCCATCATTTGGGATTCCCTTTGGTGCTTCACTCTTCATGATTGAAGCAGTTGCCAGTTCATTTACATTAGCCATTCTTGCAGATAATGTTTTTGACAGATTGTACGAGGCTGGGGAATTTAATTTATTAGTATTTTATTGGAGAAAGTCGAGCTAGTAAGTACCTACCTAGTTCCTAGTACTCTCCGGATTTGAGGAGCTATGATGATGGGGGTATGATATGATGGTATGTATGGGTTTAGCTCTCTTCTAACCGCGCAAACAAGATAAGGGAGGGGCGCTTAACACACGATTCAACTTGAGATGAGTGCGTAGAAAGAGATGAAGAGAAAAGTTGATAGTGAAGATGGAAAAGAAAAGGAAGCATTCAGTCAACTTATGATGGTTTTTCTTTTTGTACAGAAGAGAAATCCTGTGCATATTGCGGGGTCTTATTACTCTTTTTTTCTCTCTCTCGCCATTGCACGAGTAACAAGTGGCTAGGTATTGATAATGCAGGACATGATTTGTTTGGTGTATTTGATTTGTTTGCATTGATCCCCTATCCTCCCTCCCTACCTAAGGATCTGCCAATTCTTCTACTTCTGGTAGAACTTGTTGAGAGAATTTAACCATTTCACGCCCTTTCCAGCCTGAACCTACGCCCAACTGAAGAACCTGGACGTACTTATTACGAGCTTAGGAGCTTATTAGGTACCTACCGAGCCTACTTACCTAGCAATCCATATTAATGATAAAGCAGCTGGAGAGTGAAGCGAAGTTCGAGTGAAGGGACTGACCTGACTGGACCTTGTTGTAAACGCCTGCAAGCCATCCTGCTCGTGCGTGTGTGGCATTAGTGACGTCGATCCCGGTCATATGAGAAAATCAACGAACCATTCTTGAACCATTCAATTCCACCCATGAATTTGTGTGAAGATTCTCGAAGAAAACGTCGTGATAACCTTCCAAGATTGGAAGTGATAGAAGTTGTCCGGAATATGAAGTTATTTAATTACATTTATATCAATTTAACTATTAGGTACTTATTACCTAGGTACTTAGTAGCTTTTATACTAGAGACGAATAGGTATGAAATCAAAATGCAACTGTCGAAAAAGTTCAAACTATATAAATAACCCTTTTTCTTCTCTCCTCACTCATCCCTCACTCAAATCAGCATTCATTGTTTTCATCCCACTTCCCGTTTTAGTCCGCACACTCCAGATTTTTTAATACTAGCTTGGACCAATTAGAAAACTCTCACCCCGCAACAAGATGCTCATAGCGTCGATTACCGTAGTGCCGCCGATATCGACATATCATTGTCTCACGCAATCTGAGGTCAATCATTCACGTGCATTATTGCTATTGCTGTACAGCCTCAAAACGTTCAAATGATTTCTAGCATGTTATGATCAGATTTGATAGATAATCTTGCTCTCTGATACCCAAGCCCTTTACGGCCATTTGTTGCTCAGATGAGAAATTACAAGTCATCAATATGTCCCCGATATCGGGACTCAGCCGGATCTCCCATTCCAATCCTCGACTTCTAAGAACTTGCCACCGGTCTCTTCATTTCTCATCCGTTGGGTATTATCGAGATGCACAATTCAGACGCTCTGATTATGATGGGCAAGGTTGGACTTCATCATATGAGCCAGGTGCTCCAACAAAAGGTCCTCTATCTCAAGCTTCTAAACATGGGGTTCCAAGCCTCACCCCTTTGTCATTGAAAAATCACTTGGATAAATTCGTTGTTGGACAAGATAGGGCAAAAAAAGACACATGTGTGGCTATTTATAACCATTATCAACGGGTTCGAGAGTTGAGGAGACAGGAAGCAGAGGAACAGGAAAGGAGGGATCAGTACAGTAGGAGACATTTATATGAACGGGAGCGTAATAGTCATCCCGTTGACAGTAAATATACTCCTTCACTTCACATAAAATGTCCAAATTCTAACATAACATCAGATGAATACATTGGTCATGCCATTCAAACCGCCGACCTGAATGCTTCGTACCGTGAACGCGAGTATGAAGAAGAACCCGAGCTAGGCTCCAGACCACTAGAAGATCCTTCTCAAAACCGCACTATCATTGAGAAATCAAATCTCATGTTATTAGGACCGTCCGGTGTCGGAAAAACCTACATACTCCAGACTCTAGCCCGTGTTCTTGAAGTTCCCTTTGCAACAGTCGATTGTTCTTCCCTAACCCAGGCTGGCTACATTGGAACTGATATTGAATCATCCATTGAGCGTTTACTCTTAGCTTCATCCAATTCCATTCAAAAATGTGAAACGGGAATAATATTCTTCGATGAAATCGACAAATTAGCCAAACCGGCTGTTATGACCCATGGCCGTGACGTGTCAGGCGAAGGTGTCCAACAGGGTCTTCTCAAAATGATTGAAGGAACCACTGTCATCGTAAACGCCAAATCTGATAAAAACGCTTCCAACTCAAACCGAAGCATGGACCGTGGAGGCCGAGAATCAAGTTCCCCTGCTAGAAGCGAACAATATACGATTGACACCTCAAACATCCTCTTCGTATTTGCCGGCGCCTTTATCGGGCTCGAGAAAATAATTTCCCAAAGACTTTCAACCGGTTCATCCATTGGCTTTAATTCCTCCCTCTCCTCCTCATCTTCGTCCTTCTTTTCCTCCAACCCATCAAAAGAAAACCAAAAGGATGTCCTTGCCCATGCCACCCCCACCGACCTCCAAGCTTATGGTCTCATACCCGAACTTCTTGGCCGGATTCCAATAACCACGGCCCTCTCTCCCCTTTCCCTTCCTCAATTAGTATCTATTCTCACCGAGCCCCGCAATTCTTTGGTCAAGCAGTACACAGCACTTTTTGAAACCTACGGTTCTCATGGTATCATCCTCCAATTTACCAAATTAGCACTAGAAGCCATTGCTTCTCGAGCTCTCTACGGTTCCTCTTCTCCTTCCTCTAAAGAAAGCAAAGGAAAAGGAGAAAAAGGAACAGGCATCGGAGCAAGAGGTCTTCGTTCCATTATGGAAAATGTTTTACAGGAAATCATGTTTATAGGACCCTCTTCACCTAATATTCGATATGTTCTCGTGGACGAAGCTTTTGTCAAGGGACTTGAATCTACATCTACACCCTCCTTAAGTATAGACAATGAAGGAATAGATGGAACGGGTGAAACACGTCTCCCCCGCTGTTTTCCACGCAATCAGAGAAATATCTTTGAAGAGGCGATCGAGCTCGAAGAAGAGCAATGGAAACAGCGGAATGGAATTTCAGAGAAGCGAAAGGATGGGAAAGGAGAGAATGGCGATGGTGACAAATCCATGGACAGTTTCCAGGAATATAGGGTTGTAGTTGAGAGCGGAATGTGAGGTCTGAGATATAAAATGCGAAATGGAAGATGGGAAGCTCACCGTCGAGTCTCCATCATACACCACAGAAAACATGGTCGTCCAGCACCCAAACGACTAAATCCGCAGCCCAACACATCAAGAAAAAGAACGCAAAGCAAAGAAGAGGAACCCGAACTTCAAATCAGAGCTGATTCATCGATTGGTTCGGGAAATAAAAAAGGCCAAAGAACAATCTCGTGTCTCCACCGGAGAGGGAGGAGAGTCGGTCGCCACAATCTGATCCCGGTTCTGATTTTTGGGGTTTCTATTGTCAATTTTGATTTTGATTTTGATTTCAACTTCACTTTCGTGATCAATCCACCTGCACCATTTGCACATGGATAAAGGATTTCACTGTATAGGTACGTACGGAGGGAGGGAGTTCGGCGCATATGTTTGCGGGTTTTTGATGTAAGCAATGATGGAAGGAAATAGGCAAGCAGGAAGCAGGTGATCGTGATACTGAGTGATGATGAACGAATACTCGTGTATTTGGAAGCCTGGTATCTAGATGTGGAAATGAGGGAATGGTATTTGACTCTTACGAATGTCTACGTGTGTTATTCGTACGTGTATACTATACTGTGATGTAACATTACAGATTGAGGATATGATATGCAAAATTCAGTCCCGTTTTGAAATCAGTCAACTTTTCAAACTACCTAATCCAAGCATTCACAAAAGCCAGTTCCTTTAAGCATACGCACGCGAAAAAAAACAGGGAATCATTCACGAACTGTTGTACAAAAAGGTTCATTGTAAAATTCGATCTTTCATCTCCCTCGCTCATTTCTCTCCCACACTCTCCCAATTTATTTTCCCACCCTCCAATTCTATGCACAAAACAATGCTGTCCATCCGCCAAGATTTCCTTTACAAGAAATCTCCCTTCATCATCTCATGCAGATCCCATTCATTTTCTGTCCCATCCATCTCCAGGCTCACATCCATCCAACAAAAGAAATAAGAGTTTGTATGCAGGTAGTTTTTCGAATAGCACCGTTCCGAGTAGGGTATGTATTCTTTTCTTTTCTGGCATTATGTATAGTTGGTATGAGGGAGAATTTAGTTCTTCTTGGGTGCAGATTGGACTTGACCGGGGCCGGAGTATCCTTCGGAGGAAAGACCGCTGATGGGCTCGGAGTTTTGAGACTGTGGTGGAGAGTTGTTAGTTTTATATTCTTGAGTATTTTGGACAAATCCCAAGCTCCAGGACGGAAAGCCCGGTTGAGAATGAGATTTCTGATGATCTCAAAAAGATTATACATACTCTCAAATATTCGTTTGTAGCCTCTTCCCACTCCTTGTTCATGGTAGATGGAGATCCCTTTGCGAATGATCTAATTGTCAGGAAAAGGGCGAGAGAAACACCAACTCCACCCATTGTGTATCCAAAGACCTTCCATCCTTCTCCTGGGGGAGTTTGAGCTCTTGGTCCGTGGGCGCCAAAAGCAATGTAGTAAGCTGTTCACAATATCTGTTAGCTTTGTCGTTTTCCTCAATCTCAATCTCAATCCCAGTTTTAATCTCCATGTCCATCCCAGTATGCTATAACTCCGCGACCTCCCACCCAACAGCTCACAAGGTAAGCTGGCTTCAATCTGCAGCCCTCTGCCATTTATCGAAGCATATACCCCCCTCCAAAAGCTCTGTATATGAACCCCATATGTCCCACCAAAAAAGAATCTCACGTACCAGCCTTCTTCTCTTGTAAAGTCAACTCGGCCCAATTAACCTTCATGCGATCCCGCAAGTTCATCCAAAGCTCGGCTTGTTCCTGCGGCGGCATAGCCTCCCACCTCTTCTCGATATCGGCCAAAGTAGGATTACTGATCGCATGAGTGGAAGCACATCGAACCTGGTTTCGAACCACAGAGCCCGTGGCGGCGCGGACAATTGATGTGCGGAGCATGTTTGCGACGGGGGAGAGTATGGGTTGGAGATTTCGAGAGGTGTTATGCGTGCGGACGAGTGTTGATACAAATTGTAGAGGATAGAGCTACGTACGAGTTGGAATGGGTGGTGGAGGATGGGGCATCGGATGACTTTGGAGACGCTTTTCGTTAAGCGAACTAGAGGTCCACTTTGTAGAGTCACGTGGTAAGTTTATATCTTCAACTTTGGGGGATTTGAAGTTCTCGGGATATGAAGTATTTTATTTTTCTGGTCTAGAATAGATGATGAGTTACTAAGCCATGATTGAAGCTCTTTTGATCTCATTGCAACTTCATTTGGTTGAAATCCAAGACTCTTGGGTTCGACGAATCAACGTCATCCGGTTGGCCATGATTAAATTTTTTGCACGTTTATAAATTATCAAATGTCGATTGGATAGTGAGGTTGCTATGAAACAATATCGGATTTTGATGAGAGATTGATGTAAAAATTCTGCTCTCCAAGGAATGAGCTTTGGAAGAATTGGACCTCTATTTGTATGTATACACTGTGAGGTGCCCAGCCATGGTAGTTTCGTTCGTTATGATCTGATTAGATGTTTCGATATCGATATTGAAAAAGAGGAAAAAACAAAACAAAATGAAATAATTTACCGATGGCATGGATAATAGATCCCGCGGTTGGCGATTGCATCATTTGTCAGCGGGTGCATAGACACAGTAACATTTTGGATAATCCGGCGCCGTTTTCAAGTTCTATACCCATACATTATTTTCGATATCTCTTCATCAAATACTCTAGATTGTTTATAGATAGATTCGTATCAATTTCGCACCTTGAAATGGGGGACGAGTTCTTCAATTGTGGGGTACATGGTTGCTAGCCCGAGATATATCCTTCGACAGCTGTTGACCTGGGGTGTAAAGGTCTAGTGGCTATAGATCTTGTCTCTAATCGAATGAAATAGATTATTTGAGACCCGAGTTTTGCCTTGAATATAATAGAGGGGAGTGAGATGTGAGTTTAGATACTTACTACCTTATGCGTAGATATGTACAGCTTCCTCGCAAGGGAGTGTATCATGAGCATTGGTGGTAGTCATGTGAACATAAGAAACGTGACTCTAAATCACTGTTTGCTACCTGATACCTTTCACAAAAGTGATCCGATATGAAGTTACAGTTTTAATTTATAATATTTGAGTTGCGGGCATCTGCTTATCTTCTCTATCTGGGCACTGGAAGCTTGAACCATATATTGTGTGAGGAGCGCTTCTTCCTCTTCTCGCGTGGTAGAGGTACATTTGCAAGCAGCGGAGTGTGTAGGTTACCTAGCTACTACCATCTGGGTAATTTGTAATCAGACCTAGTAGGTGCATGCAATTCGATCATCTCCAGACTCCAGGGCTACCATCATTTATTATACTTTGTATACTAGGTATGCAAACAAATCTTTTCTCCTTCACGGTCCCAAAAGCCTTCTCTGCAGCTGTTTTCTCAACCCTTAAATATAAGCTTTTCACAAGTTGGCCACCGTACGTGGGGCGTTATCAGAGAAAAATAGAAAGTCCGAAAATGAGGCCGTAGGAGAACGGAGTCCAGAGATTTAATCCCTTATTCAGCAAAGCTCAGTATCCCATCCTCATCAATTTACGAGATGAGATGATAGGAATTTGATTGCGATTAGAGCTATTATTATAAAGCCATTTGACTCACTCAACAGTTATCATGTAAGAAGAAAATCTCGAAGCAGCACGTGTATGAAGTGAGTGGAGTGATTCATTGTGCTCAGTATTGGCTGACACAATACGGTACGAGAGCATTGCTTTGGACTCAAAGACCAAGAAATTTGAGAGGCGAAAGTTTGAACGATGGGAAGATGGGAAGATGGGGTGAGATTTCGCAATGTGTGGATGTCCGGATGTATGGACTTTATGTATCTTCTCTTCAAATACCATGAGAATTCGATATCCCATGGAAGATAGATTCTTTCGCCTCGGATCGCGATAATACGGATAAACGTTAATCGATTGTCTCACTCTACATACCCGAGTTACCGTGGTCTAAAGCAATCCAGCGACTGATTCCGATATATCAAGATATCAACCTATGGTAGTTGAAAGGTTTGAGGGGTTCGAGGAGTCGAGCGATAACTTGTAGGAGTGGTAACGATATTGCAAACGGCTGATGTGGGAGTGGCCGTCAAGTACCTGCCTGGACACCCGTTTGGATACTACCTACCTAGTACCACTGTATGTACTTCAGAGCTCAATACCCAACAAGCTTGCTTACCTAGTACGTACAAATGGAAGCTTACAGTGCTCAAAGCTTGTTAGTAGTAAGTACCCTCGTACCTATGTAGACACTTGGGTAGGATGTCCCGTATATCCCGTATGTTCCATATTCCACACATGTCCCATCACCTTATGAGCTTATGTCCCATATGTCACCTCTTGTTGGACGTGAACTAGACGTAAGTCCAAGTAACAGATGCCATGAAAGTTTATCATCCATCATACGAGTAACGAAACCTTGTAATGACTAGGTATATAAAAAGTAATCTTCATACTAGATGCCTAGCTGGGTATTAACTTCAACCTCTCAAACAAAACCAAGAAGATCAAGAGTAACACGTAGGTACTTCATACTTCAATAAGTGAACACTGACTTTGATCATAAAACTTGGCGTTGCAGAGTACACACCTAGTACATACCCAGCGAGCCCAGCATTTGAATCATTATTTGAGGGACGAGGGGCGAGTGAGGGATGGGATCCAGAAATCCAGATCATCCAATACACGGCACGGTCCACATCCTTTCATTCCACGCTAAAGGAGGGGCGCTACCGTAAAATTGATTCAACAATGACCCCACCAACATTATGTCCCCCTCCCCTCCGTTTCTTCCTTTTCCTACATAAACAATCAAGTCTCCCTTTCCAAAATCATCTCAAGAATCATCAAAAAAATCATACAAGTAAGTATTCTTACATCTCTCTCATCATCAACTCCACACCGCCGTCATTTCTTTATCATCTATAGCTTCAAGGGCTACATCCGAAGCTCCATTTTAACCTTTCCAAGCTATCTTGGTCAACAAACAAGCTGAAAGACCTTTCTTCAAAACATCTTCTAACATTATTTTTAGAATGGCTCCTACTAAAGTTGGTATCAACGGTTTCGGACGTATCGGACGTATCGTCTTCAGAAATGCTATTGAGCATGATGACATTGACATCGTCGCTGTCAACGACCCTTTTATCGAGACTGAATATGCTGTAAGTTTCCGCTATCGGACCTCCCGCAGATTTCAAGGACCCGAGCTAATTTGGATGATGTACAGGCATACATGCTGAAGTATGATTCCACCCACGGTCAATTCAAGGGTGATATCAAGGTCCTTTCCGATGGATTGGAGGTCAATGGCAAGAAGGTCAAGTTCTACACCGAGAGAGACCCAGCCAACATCCCATGGGCTGAGTCCGAGGCATACTACGTTGTCGAGTCCACCGGTGTTTTCACCACCACCGAGAAGGCTAAGGCACATTTGAAGGGTGGTGCCAAGAAGGTTGTCATCTCTGCTCCTTCCGCCGATGCCCCAATGTACGTTATGGGTGTCAACAACGAGACCTACAAGGGTGATGTTGATGTTATCTCCAACGCCTCTTGCACAACCAACTGCTTGGCTCCTCTCGCCAAGGTCATCAACGATGAATTCACCATCATTGAAGGTTTGATGACCACCATCCACTCCTACACCGCCACCCAAAAGACCGTCGATGGTCCATCCGCTAAGGATTGGCGTGGAGGACGTACCGCTGCTCAAAACATCATCCCATCGAGCACCGGTGCTGCCAAGGCCGTCGGAAAGGTCATCCCAGAGCTTAACGGCAAACTCACTGGAATGTCCATGCGTGTTCCAACTGCCAACGTCTCAGTTGTTGACTTGACTGTCCGCATTGAGAAGGGTGCTTCTTATGATGAGATCAAGGCTGTCATCAAGAAGGCCGCTGATGGTCCTCTTAAGGGTGAGTTACTCTCTCAACCCTTCTTCCGTTCTAATTTACTAACCACAATACAGGCATATTGGCTTACACTGAGGACGATGTTGTCTCCACTGACATGAACGGTGACAACCACTCCTCCATCTTCGATGCCAAGGCTGGTATCTCCCTCAACGCAAACTTCGTCAAGTTGGTTTCCTGGTACGACAACGAGTGGGGTTACTCTCGTCGTGTCCTTGATCTCCTCCACTACATCTCCAAGGTTGATAACAAGCAGTAGGAGATTTTTGCTCAGTCTTTAGGAAGTAGTGAAGACTCTGACCACCATTTGGCAGAGAATTCTTGAAAGGCAAGCTCTGATACCATGTCAGATGCCAAATTTCATTAAAATGAATAGTTATTACCGAGTAACGATGAATGCCTTATGATAGCGTTAAGAATGAAAACAAGCTCAAGAACAAAATACCGTCTTCATGCGAATTTCTCACATTTCATACGTGATGGCATTGATGTGATGTATGAGATCATGATTCCTGCCCACACGATTGTCTACCAACTCTTCCTACCTTGACCTGACGCCATATCAGAAGGTATGTCGGGGTAGAATCCTATGAACATGAGTGCCGCCGCGTCCCTTGTCCTTTCTTCAACTGGGTAAGGACTTCAAATATGATAAACCTCTTTATTTCTGGATACAGAAAGTAATATCTGTCATCAAATGTACTTCGAATCGAGTCATGCCATTGGATTGAAGACCCAGGACCTTTGCTTTCTTGCAATCATTTTCGGCAGGATAGCCAAGCTTGATCGCTGATACAAGTAGGTGCCGAATGAATACTGTATGAGAATCTTTAAAGGGGCTCAGAATATGGAGAAGTAAGAAATCTTTGGTCGGATTTACATTGGGCCAGAACTTCCCTTAAAGGCAAGACTCACAGCCCCTCTCCACATGGACGAAAAAAAGCGGTACACTACGAGTACATCAATCAAGTAAAATCAGATATTTATAAAATACTAACATTTTTATCTTGAATTATAATATCAATAAACCTTTCAATGCCCGGTTTTATGAGAATTAAGAAAAGCAAGAGCCTTTGAGCATTTGTATTTGATCTTAAATCTAAATAATGACTGTTTGATTTGATGTCAAATATTGAAAGAATACATTCTCTCGATGTCCCGAATTTTGCTATGTGAGAGAGAGGGCAGTTACGTACTAAGGTTAATATTCTTGCCTAGAATGCCAGGCTACAACATTCTTGTCGGCTCGGGTGCTTCGACTTGAAATCCATCTCTCCTTCTCCTGCAACTTCACAAACAATACTCATCCATAAACTTGTGAACTCGACAATATTATAATTACGGACTCGAGATAACATTCTTTCCAAACCTTCGAACCGCCAGCCATTCTCTTACATAATTCTCGGCTTCCAATACCTGAGAACTATTTCTTTCGGATAACCGCTACATCCCATTCCCATTCATCATTGTCTCGGTAAGTTTATATTTCATTTCTGTTCTCAATCAACAATCATTCATCGCACCCCATCATCGTTGTCTTGCATGGATCAAGTGGATTCAAGAAACCTCTATAGAAGCACAACTCCCTTATTAGATTTTACAAGAGATATCAAAGAACTTATGTCTGTCCTTCCCTTGCATTTTCGGTCACATGACTTTCCTCTTTTTTCTCTCTATTCACCTATGATCCAAAACTCATTTTGTAATATGGAAATGGAGTGCTGTTAGGATTTTCTGGATGATGTTGATATGTATTTCTATACAATTTATCAGGCTGCTTCTATATCATATCCCCGGGTATCTCCCACTGTTCTGGGGTGGATCCATCCACAATGATCCAGCTCCAGTCTTCTTTGACCGTATTTATCCAATGCTATCGTACTTTTCGGCGTTGGGTGTCTCTATTATTTCAACTTTGAATGATAAACTTACAGACCTTCTGACGGTTCATAGTTTCTTGACCTCGACCGGCCAGACATATTCTCGCAATATCAAGAAAGACTACGGCATTTCAGTATCTTGGTGTTTCGTACCCAAAGAGCTCATTGCCTGCTGCTCAGGCTTGAAGTATTGTATTTTAATTTAACATCGCATAATTTCCGCCTCTTGCATGACAGGCCATACCTTTCAGTCGTTTATCTTCAACATCTACTGAACACCGGCCCTGGTGACGGGTTGATCGGTCAATAATGGATACATTAGGACCCCCGTTACTGCAGTCAGGCAGTGATCTAGATATGCAGCCGAATACACAGGAGCTTATGCATTTACAGCAGCAAGAGATTCAACTACATGAAAATGTCCATGCAGGATCTATTAACGGAGTGTTGTCAAATGGCAATGGTAATGGATTTGTTGACCCCAGGGTCCTAACTACTACGGAAGACATGGCAATAACCTATGACTATCATGACCCAGAGGATGAAATATATTCATCATCATCATCAGAAGATACAAAGATTATAGCTATTCCACGCCAAGCATACCTCCCTTCTGGGGTTTGTTATGACGACCGAATGAAGTTACACACCTCTGGAGACTATTCAGATAATACGGCACACCCAGAAGACCCTAGACGGATAGAACATATAATGAGAGCCTTTAAAGACGCTGGCTTAGTCTATACTGGTAGTGCGGAAAACGTCGAGAAGATTCTCAAGGAATCACCTAACAAGTACATGCAGCGTATCATGGCAAGATTAGCCCGAAAAGACGAGATCTGCTTGGCACATACTGCATTCCATTATGACTGGGTTGAGTCCTTGTTAAGCATGACCTCTGAAGAATTGCGCGAGGCAAATCAAAGATATGATACTGGCAGAAAGTCCCTCTATGTTGGACCTTGTACTTACGACGCTGCACTTGTCGCTGCAGGTGGCGCGATAGAAACTTGCAAACATGTTGTTGTGGGGAATGTAAAGAATGCTATTGCCATTATTCGCCCACCTGGACATCACGCCGAAGAAAACGAAGCGCTAGGATTTTGTGTCTTCAATAACGTGCCTATCGCTGCTAAAGTCTGTATGGCGGATTATCCTGAGATATGTAGAAAGGTGTTGATTCTGGATTGGGATATCCACCATGGAAACGGCACCCAGAACATGTTTTACGACGATCCAAACGTCTTATATATCTCGCTCCATGTATATGACAATGGCCAATTCTATCCCGGTCAACCTGATGATCCTAGCCTTCCCGACGGTGGTAATGACAAAGTCGGTCGTGGACCTGGCCTTGGCAAGAATGTCAATATCGGATGGGTCTCGCAAGGTATGGGAGATGGAGAGTACATGGCAGCATTCCAAAGGATTGTCATGCCTATCGCCCAAGAGTTCGATCCTGACCTGGTCATTATTTCTGCGGGGTTTGACGCTGCCGCGGGTGACGAACTTGGAGGTTGTTTTGTAACTCCAGCCTGCTATTCTCACATGACCCATATGCTCATGTCTCTCGCTGATGGAAAAGTGGCAGTCTGCCTCGAGGGTGGTTATAATTTAGCAGCAATCTCACAGTCTGCTCTTGCAGTTGCCAAGACTTTAATGGGAGAACCACCAATTAGACTTCCTATTCCACCATTGAATAAAACCGCTGCTGGAGTCTTCGAAGAAGTCAAGTACTACCAATCTAAATATTGGCAATGTATGCGATCTGGAGTCGTTGACTACAAGGAACCAAAATTTAGAAGAGCCCTTCGTCTTGATGATCAAATCAGAAATGGCCAAAGTAATACGTTGAAGACGAACTACCGGATGACTTCCTTGTGGATTCAACGGCATCAACTTGCAAGATCCTTTGATAATCAAGTTATGGTTACCCCATATATCAATCTTGCGAAGAGATTACTGATAATAGTCCATGATCCGTAAGGCCCCTCTTCACTTTTATTAATGATGTCTACTGATTGTTCTAGTCCGACATTGTATGCTTCTCCCGATCCAGACACAGCTCAAATTGCCTTACATAACGCCTTTATTGTAAGTCTCTCCTTATGTGCTATATAGCATCTGCCTAGCTAATCAAATTAGGTCGAACCTCCAGTTAACGATTTCATCGCCTGGGCTATTGAAAATAAAATTGGTGTAATGGATATCAACATCCCGTTGAACACAGACATTGCCCACCCTTCCACCAGTCGTTACCCATCCCACCCTGGTATGACTGAACTCGAAAGTCAAATGAAAGATCTTGTTTGCTATATTTGGGACAATTTTATCCAACTTTATAACTCAGACAATATCATGCTTATGGGCGTTGGTGACTCTTACCTTGGTATCAAACAGTTACTCACCTCTAGAGATTGCCGCAATCGTCTCGCCGGGATACTTGCCTTTATAACTGGTAGTCTTCGACCTGTTAAGAGCGAAACGGATTCAGCTCTAAGTAGTTGGTACAAGGCAAATAGTGAGATTTACGTTGCTGACAAACATGCGTGTTGGAATGACGAAGAAAGCATTAGGAAGGTAAAAAAACAGCGGTTTGGAAAGGTAGTGCGAAGTGAAGAAACGGATTTGGCAAGTATGTTGCAGATACATCAGCCGAGGGCAAAGAAGTGGATGCTTGCAAAGTTTGATGAGAAAGCGGTAGATGATCAGGTTGTGGAAATGGAGGATGAGAATCCGGTCACTGATATCGATGGTGGTAATATGTCAACAATGATGGAGACTCAATTTGTGTAAATAACCTAGGGCAAGGGGTATCATTATTCGCTCAGGTAGGATTGTAGCTTGCAAATTCCCGGTGATGGAACTCATGAGCGATCATGAGCTGGTCTAGGTGAAAGGTTGGGGAGAATGTCTAGAATAGTCAACAAGACTATTGCTACAGATACGCTGAGCATGTATTGCGAGGGGAGATTATTAGAATTTTCAGGCCATGCCATGTTTTCGAGATTGCATATTTTGGGGGCGTCTTATTAGCTTACTATAGTCAAGATACAAGATAATCTACACCAGTCTTCATTTTGGTTGCTCACTCTGATATCTTTGAGATGCTAAAAGCTTTTCGATAGAGTGGGCATTTCTATAGAAGTCTGCATTTCCTTCGTTGGCTTCACAAAAAGAGCTATCTATGAATTTCTGTTCCCAGAGCTAGTTTTATTTGTCTGCAATGCTAATCAATATATATATCACTTTTGTTTAAGCCATCATAACCACTTAAGCAGGGATAGAGAATCTAAGTGTCTGATTAATATGGCTCTCGGGTGGAATAACAGAATACCAAAAATGATTCTATGAAATGTGGTGATGCTTTGGGATATCTCGTATCATATTCGAGGTCCCCGATATAGATCATTATCCTAATTATTACATAAGCGAGGTAGTAGACATCATCACTTCCTGACTCTATTGTGCTTCCTTCTCTGCAACTACGTTCGTCATGATTTATCAATCACTGTTCGGTCGGGTCAGACTGTCATTTTCGAACCGCAGAAGCTTGAAAGATGCCACCTGCAATTCATATAGCCCCAATATCGGGGTGTTCCAAATCTAGGTTCTTATAAATCGGTTGCCGTTTGGTGGTTATCTATCCATCACTGCGGTTCGCGCTCTTCAACAGCGCAGCATTTATCACATCCCGATAAACCCAATTTATTCAATCGACTTTCTGGTAATAGAGCGGGAAGTACAGAGTTGAAGCAACTGAAAGTTAACAACAGTTAACCGGCAACCCCTCCTACAGCGGAAGGCTTGCCCGACATAATACAGAGGTGAGTAAAGTCAGAACTAGCAAATCTCTTAGCATATCTACATACTGACAGTTTGTCCATATCTTCAGACAAATTTCACCATATAAAACAAAACAAAACAAAACATTCCAAACGTACCAAATACATATATTCAACATGTCCATCGCGAATCTTTCAACCGAGTTACTGCAGAGAATATACGAGTATTCCGACCTCATTGATATTCTCCATTTGTCCCAGACTTCCAAACAGAACTACAATGCGCTACGTGGACGACGTATGCCCATCATAAGGCAAGCACTGGACAACGAATATGGTCCAATTCCTAGCCTAGTGAAATTGGTCATGAGCGATGACTCAACCAAAGGTAGAAGTATTGTCGGCACAGGAGCACGCCGAAATATTGCCGTCGATCGCATTATACAAGTTCCAGACGAGCCCCATCTCTCAATCCAGTTATTGAGCAAAATGATGAAATTCGGCAAAGCTGCTTCTAGATTTGTCGAGATCTTCCCACAATTTAGATGGCGTCTTGACTACCAGGACAGGAGATTTCTTTGGCTTCATGAGCAACGGCGTTTACGTCGGGCTATCTACAATTATTGGACGTACGCTACTCTTTTTCACGATGAAATCTACGTTCAATTCAACCCCGGTCGTCTCTCGGGCACCCGCGGCATGGGCTCTTGGTTTTCTCCTCCGGTTGAGGTCATATCTGACCCTCGCCTACGTCTGATAGAATCATTTGATACAATTGAAATATTGCAGCTCAATGAGTTTCTACAGCATATGGTCAAGCTCATTGAATTAGATCTTTTTCCATCGGATTCGACCATACAATCTCAGTACAATTTTACACCTCAAGCAATTGAGAAGATTGCGTGGGGATATGGTGAATGGTACCGGTGTCTTGTGAGAAACCTTCTAAGATATGATCCTTCGGACTTCATCTATCTTTATGACCAAACTTTCACCAAGTCGGAAAGGACAGAATATATTTTTTCCCGAGGGTTTGATTTTAGGCGTCACAATACTCCGGCAACTTTAGGTGATACAATATCTATTATTACTGAGAGAAGACGCAATGCCGCCGGCAATTCACATCTTTTTCATCCTGTGTATTATCAATCTGGCGATTCCTGTTTGCAGGGAGATAATTTGAAATTTGGTATAGCTGATCATCCTCATGAGGAGAGCTATTCGAATGACCACCCATTCAACAATGATGGGAGAATTGTCCTTTCTACTGATGAGAATGAATAAAGGGCTCGGGTGGATTGGTGGCCAATGTTATGTTACTTATATCAACCATTCTCCCATCTATTACTTTTCCAATTTTGGCTACGCTTGGGACTTCTTGCCGTCATTTGCGAAAACAATATTGTGTGTATAGCTGCAAGAAACTTTTGTGGCCTGTCAACAGGGAACTTAGCATCAACAACTTTATCAAGATCCAATCTATAAAACAACTAAAGTATGTATTGCCATACTGCGAGAATACTTAGATGAATTCCCCCCCCCCATTCACGTGAATTGTTTTGAAACGGACTGAACACTCCGACTGAATCGAGTTTAAGGCCATTCTAGAACACTAGAACACTCATTAGTGCTTTTCCAGGTTTCCAAATTCACACGACCACCACAGCCACGCACAAGTTAGTACCTAACCTCCTTTTTATTGTCGACATTTTTAGACAAGCTGAAATTTTTAATGTTCTATTATCGCTTTTCAATAATCATGGCAATTGTATTATCATCACAATAATCTGAACTTTACCGCCGGTTTGATTGTTGGATCATTAATTCTACGCTCGCCACTGATGCTCCAATTTGACCGAATACCTACTCCACAGCGGCTTCGACTTCACAGTGTTAATTTTGCCTTCCCAGATTTCCATACATTTTGATACCAGGGCAGATTCTTTATGCGGTATCAGATCACCAGCTGGGACTCGAGGCATTCTTCTTTGAAGAAGTCTTTTCAACTTGTAACATGGATCGACATAACACGCTGGGAGCAGCACGTGAAGGGGGTGCAAAGAAGTCACAACGGAAGAATTTCGATTGGATATCAGAACCACGGACGATGGAGTTGACTCCTTTTCAACAATTTACCGTGGATGTTGATTGGGAAAACAGTCCCCTGGGTGCGATGAATGGATGGTCGAAGCAGCTTCGTTCTATGGTACTTTTGTGTTTTGCAGATCCAAACCCCGTGAGTCTTTCATTTACAATTTCTGACTTTGACAGTTATTTTCTGTTGTTGATCAATTTTATATGTGAGTGGACGTCATAGCTGATCTAATAGATAGGCCACAATTTTGTGGGGGGAAGATAGCACCATTATTTACAATGAACCATTCACACAACTTATTGGTAATAAACACCCTGCATCACAAGGACAAAATATATGTATTGGATTTGCAGAGATATGGGACCATTTCGATGTACTTATCGAAGCACTAAAGGAGACAGGTAAAGCACTTATTCAGAAAGATGCCCTTCTTCTCCTTCATCGACATGGATTTGAAGAGGAAACTTACATGACTTATAAATTCATACCGATCATTTGTGAGGATGAAGGACATGTTATTGCTGTACGGACAACGATTGATGAAACTACACGTCAAGTCATTGGGTACAGACGAATGTCCATTATTCGTGCTCTGGGCGAACATTTATCTAAAGCCCAAAGTATTCGTGATCTCTGGAATCATTTGATCCAAGGACTTGAGCTGGCTGATAAGGATGCGCCTTTTTGCTTGTTATATTCGGTTTCTGAATCTTCTGAAGCATCAATTCCACTTTCATCAACTGTACCCTGCGTTTTTGAAGGCTCTGTTGGCATACCCGAAGGAAACTCCATTGCACCTTCGGGCTTTGATCTAGCATGTGACCAAAACTGGTTGGCTGAGCCATTCAACCAAGCTATGAACACAATGGAGAGTGTACTGGTGCCTATGGATCCCGAGATGAAGCAAAGATTTGATGGGATACAGTTTCGAGGATTTGGCGAACCAACTCATTTAGTTGTTTGTCCGATAACGGATTCCAAGGCACAGAGGGTTCTTGCTTTTCTTGTCCTTGCATTGAATCCTCGAGTATCCTATGATGAAGGTTATCAAGAGTGGATACAAATTTTGTCAAAGCAAGTAACGACTCCTCAACTCTCTGCTATCATACTCCGCCAGGAAGTGGAAAGACGGTTGGCACTTGCGAAACAGGAGGCATTAGATAGGGAAATTCTATCACATCAACTTACCGAAAGTGAGAAGAACTTTGCGCGATTTGCAACACGAATTCCTGTTGGGCTCGCAATTCTGAAGACTGATGGAACTGCCATGACAGCAAACGATCTCTGGAGATCTCAGACTAAATTAGAGGTTGGAAGCTTGCAGGTCGACTGGGAGAAAGTGCTAGTGGCCGGAGAATTCGAACCAGTGACGAGAGCTTGGTCGGAATGCGTTGAAGGAAAAAAACCCCTCACATTTCAGACACGAATTGATAAGCCATGGAAAGCTCCAGAGCTGACTACTGATGGAGAAGAGCAGTGGGCAGAGACTCATCTCTTACTTACTTTATATCCGGATCTGGACGATGAAGGTAATGTCTCTACGATCATGAGTTGTATTACGGATATCACAGAGTTAAAATGGTCGGAAATTCATCTGCGAGCGAAAATGGAACAAGCCCTGGAAATGAGGAGGCAGCAAGAAAGATTCATTGATATGACCTCCCATGAAATGCGCAACCCACTGTCAGCATTAATCGGTTGTGCCGATGAAATCCTATCTTCACTACACGAATATCAAGATTCGATTAGAAAATTCAGTGGCCTTGAGAAAGTCCATGAATCAAAATCCGCCGAACTGCCAACACATCTAATAAGTAGTGCTATTGAAGCTACAGATACAATCATATACTGTGCCATGCATCAAAAACGCATTATTGATGATATCTTGACTCTTTCGAGATTAGACAGCAATCTTCTTGTCGTTTCCCCTGAACCTTCTCAGCCGGTACATATCATCCATAATGCTCTCAAAATGTTTGAATCAGAACTCAAACAAGCTGATACCAAACTGAATTTCGTCCAACATGATTCCATCAGAGAATTGAACGTGGATTGGACCTTATTAGATCCAAGCAGAGTTCTTCAAGTTCTTTTAAATCTTATGACTAACGCCATCAAATTTACCCGAACAGAAGAAGTCCGTCGGATTACCGTCACCATGGCCGCCTCTCTCCAAAGGCCATCTTCCCAAGAATCGATCGTCGAATATGTACCTAAGCATCAAAGTAGCTCTGATCAAACTGTGAAAGGTGAATGGGGAGATGGGGAAGTCCTCTATATATCTATCACCGTCACTGATTCCGGTCGAGGCCTCTCGGAAAGTGAAAAAACAAATCTTTTTAATCTCTTTATGCAAGCGTCTCCAAAAACCCACGTGCAATATGGGGGAAGTGGATTGGGACTTTTTATCTCGAGACAACTTACTGAGATGCAAGGTGGTGAGATTGGAGTTCATAGTGAACGGGGAAAAGGAAGCACATTTCAATTTTATCTGAAGACAAGGAGAACGACTCCACCCCTTGATTTGCAAGCTTCGGAAGATAGTATGAAAAAGGATTTACAGATGGCGTTGAGGGATGATGCGCTCAGAGAGGCGTGTGGATTTGAAATATCGAGTTTGAGTAATGAGGATACGGTACATAACGGTATGGGTAGGATGACGGTGAAAATAACTGATGTGAAGATTCCCATAAGACCTTCGCCGATGAGAAGGATAAGCTCTCGGCTGTCTCCTTTGAGTGTTAAAAGAGGCACGAAAGGGAATCAAGATGATGGTGAAGAGGGAGAGGAGGTACCGTTAGAGATGTTGGTTGTAGAAGATAATCTGCTGAACCAAAAAGTGCTGGTGAAAAGTTTGAGGAAAGAAGGTTATGGGGTCAATGTTGCAAACCATGGTGGAGAAGCATTAGAATTCCTCAAAGAGACGACATTCTGGGTTGGGGATGGTGGTGAAGAAGATAACTCAGTATGTACTTTCCTTTTTCTAAAACCCCTTTCTCCCTTTGACTTCCAATCACTAGCGGATAAGCATGCAGAGTGCCAGTAGGAAATGATTTGGCAGTAGGAATACGAGTGGATATCACTAATACACACTATTTAGAAACAACAACTCAATCTCATACTCATGGATTTGGAAATGCCCATTATGGATGGTATCACATGTGTAAGACAGATCCGGAAGTGGGAGGCTCAGGGGATGATCAAGGGACATGTCCCGATCATTGCTGTAACGGCAAATGCGAGGAAAGGTAGGCTTTAACTCTTCTATCTGTACACTTCGTTCGTTATATCCACTACGTGTATCCATTCCCGCTACAAACTCAGATGGGTTGGGGTAGATACAATGGGGGTTTGAACAGACAGGACTGAACTTTGAAGCTAATCAATGACATTATTCTGGAATAGATCAAATATTGAGCACGATCGAAGCGGGCATGGATGATGTAACGACAAAACCATATCGGATCCACGATATGCTGAAACAGATCGAGACATTGGTCACTCGGTATCCGAAGATGGAGAGCGAGACGCGGAATTCGAATTTAGAAACTCGGATAAAGAATCCATCACATACGACGAACCTCTCAAAACCACATACACACCGTGCCAAATCTGCAAACGGGAATCCGCCGGAGAAGAGTGTATCTAAAAAGAGCACAACAATCTCATCGAGGAGTCCTTCGAAGAAGAACCGCACAAATGGAAGTTCTTCAAGTGTAAAATGGAATGGAGACTCGGATTTTCCTATTCCTTGAGCTGGGTTTGCTCATTGTGCTATTTCCAGCGACTTTTTTTTTTACGTATATCTTTTTACTTCCGCTTTGCCGTTAAATACACATACATATATTACATATATTACACACGACTCTAGACAGGCATCACGCGGGCATTTGGAGTTTGGGATCTTGCACCAGAACGCGAATCAAAAGCGCAATGGGATAGGAGTTCACCTTTCGAACAGATTGCGGCATCACGGACAAGGACACGGGAAAAAGATTATGTATTTTGGTGGTCATTTTGATTTATCATTAAAGCCGCGAGCGGCAAGTTCTTGTTTGAAGTTTTCGAGGTTATGATGTTATATACCTAGGCTACCATTCTAATTCCTTCATGCTTCATGTGTCGTTTCTGCGTTATGCGTTATGTATCATGCGTTAGGTCGTTAAAAGGTCAACGAAAGGAAAGGGAAGGAAAGGGAAAAAAAATATGATGGGTTCGGGAAAGGGTTTACATTTTGGTCGTTAGAATGGGAAATAAGACGAGATAAGGAAAAGATGACAAAAGAGAAAAAAAATAGGCGGTTTCCAAGATGGTGAAAATAGACTAGAGGTTCTTCATGTCGAGAAAATAGAGCTCGAGGAGGATAGAGGCTGCGCGGGGGAAATTGGAGGGTGTGAGTCTGCAGTAGTGGTTTCTGTGCGGTGTTAGATTTGGGGATGTGGAGAGAACATGAGGAAAAGAATATTTGTGGAGAAATCAGATAATGAGAAATGGGAGGTTTTAGTTGTCGCAATAGTTGGAAAGGACAAGAGGAGATAGGAGGACATCTGATGTTGACTCTTCGGAGTCATTGGATCCAAAAAAAATGATTATGGTGCTTGAAGGAGGAGATGAGAAAGAAAAAGCAGGGGAAATAGAGCACGTCAGGCAAAAGAGCATAGAAAAATGACTTACACCAACAAATGAACAATTTTCAAAATCCCATTCAGCGGTCCCCCCCTAGTCCCAGCAAATCCCTTGAAGTCCCCAAATATATCCTCGTACCATTTCTTTTCCAACTCCTTGGCCTCTTTCTCAAGCTTGTGTTCGTGCTTCTTTTCCTTTCTTTTAGAAGCCCGGTTTCCAAGGAAATGTTTCACTCCTTTCACGGTCTTGACGACTCCGGTCCCGAGTAAAATAGGGATGAAGGATAGTAAACCGGTTTTGATAGGATTTGCTCGTATCCAGGAGAAGAGAGAGCGGATCCAGGATGTGAAGCGCGAGGCAACGCGTCTTACGAAACCAGGACGGGGTTTGGGACGGGAGAGAGAGTAGGGGGAGAGAGGTCTTTTGAGAGGGGAGGAGATGCGACCTGGGATGGGAGAGGAACGGCGGCGGATAGGCTGAGGTTGGGGTTGGGGGTAGGACTGAGAGGTTTGGGAGGGGGGGGTGTAGTAGGGGTTTGTGCCGGCTGTGGAGGGGAGAGTGTTGGGGATGGGAGAGCTGGAGCGGCGGGGAGGAGGGCCCGGGTGGGAGGGGTGCGCGGGATTGTAGGTTTCGGGGTACGGGTGGGTTTGAGGGATTTGGGAGGAAGAAACGGGGTCGGATGTTGTTTGCCAGTAGGTTTCTTGGGCGGGTCGATGAGCTAGTGGATTATTGTCATAGCTGTAAGTTTTTGCATTTGGGCCTTGGGCTTTGAAAGTTTCGGTGGCGGTAGGGAGGGGAGGACCGCCAAATTGAATGGGATGGGGGTGATTGTAAGATGGATCTTGAGATGTGATGCCGAAGAAATCTTGGGGGTGTTTGTCGATGGGTTTATTCGAGCTAGTAGCTGGATAACCGGATGCCCATGCTTCTGTGGAGGCAGGAACGACAGTCGATGCGTTTGTGAAGGAAGAATAGATGGTAGATTTATGATCGTTGTGATCGTTGTGATCGTTATGGAAAGCATATGACGCTGGAGCATCGTTCCGTGCCCCTCCTAAGTTATGATCATCGTGATATCCGTGTTTGGGAGAACTCGTGGAGGGAGGTGTGGGGTATCGCTCCATTTCTGCGGAGTCGGTGTCTGTATCCTTATCCTCAATTAAATCGGATTAATCAATTGAAGCCCGGATTTTCAAGATAGCTGCAGATATGTTGTGCGTATGTATGTATATATGTATGTATGTCTCGAACCAGTATAGAATGGGTCTTAATGGAAAGATGGACCCGGACTATCTGAATATGAAGCTTGTGAGAGGTGAGGAAAAAGAGGAGGTGAGGGCGTGAGAGCGAAGTAGATGAATTCGTGGTTCAAGGTGGTTGGACGGGGACGGTGAAGAAGCTCATTTCAAGAGGATGGAGATTGGTGGTAGGGATTTAGCTCCCATGGCTTTGGAGGTGGGGATGTTTGTTGATAGTGATTGGTTGGATGTGACATGCCAGATAAGATGGCGCACTTGAGGATTCTCATATTTTCGGTGAGAGGAAAATACAAGGACGAAGACGACGACATCAAGTGGTGAAAGTGTCCTCATCGTTAATTTTTAAGGTAAAAGTCGATCTGAGGAAAGCATATTTTGGGAATAATGACGCCTTGCCAACGCTCCATAAGCACAATATCTTTTTCTCATATTCATCGTTTCAGGATCATTATGGCACAACACGGCATCGATGCTACTGATCCTCTCCAGTCATAGTATCAGACGCTCAAAGCTTTAATTTTCCAGTCATTTGGTACGAGTGGCCGCTCCCTGCGAATTTCCACATTTCAACTCTTCATCGGTACGTTTCATGTATTTCTTGTTAAAGACCTTGAAGATATGCATAATACAAGGACTCCTTCGATTAACCAGGGCTGAGAAGTGTGTCGCCATGTGCCACCTTAGCCTTGAGATATGTGTGCCTCTACTCGAGTATTCGATACCGGTGAACCATCATTCTTCGCTGCTTATCTAAGATTTTCAAAATTGGCAAGAATCTTCCATCCAGGTATTGAAGAGGCCATTGGTAGCTCTGTCCCCTTGGGTTTCGCCCCCATCGATCAACTATCAGGCTTTCAGCTACACGCCCGGATGACACCGCTGAAATCGTCTTGGAAAAAGGATTAGTTTTCTTCCTTGAAAACAACGATTCATAACTCAAGTGTAAGGCACAGTAAATGCAATTATATAAAGTGTCTTCTGTTCGACATTGGCCAGCAAAATGTTCCTTCACCTAGTTATCCGTTACATAAGCTTTGATTTGAACATTTCTTCATCTTTCATTGCTCCATCTCAATGTCTTTTCCGGCTCTTCTAGTTCCAATCAAACATTTCAAGGAGAAGAATGAGAAGCGGAAAGTAGCATTTAGGAAGGATAGACTGAAAGCACTTCAGAAAACTGGTATACATGTACTACCTATCATGATCACTATTACCTTATTATTCTTGAATGGGTATAAAACATACGCAAACTCGATGGGTAATGCTGACACAGAAGTCAATACTCGGCTTAATGGACTGCAATTCGTGGCCAAAGTCCATGAGATACTCATCGGTGTTTCTTTGTCAACAATTGTATTGTCTTTTTTACAGCATGAAGTTTTACGTCAAGGGGTACCCCTAGGTGGGTTCCTCATCGCTTTCAAGATCACCGATCTTGGTTCGCTTCTCAGCCCGGAGTTGTGGGCTGCAGGTACATTTGGACATCATTTTAAGCGTCGCTTGATGTTTGTTGTCGTGACACTCTTTGCTATGATCCTAGCTGCTGTCTCTGGACCCGCGTCTGCAATATTGATGTTGCCATCCCTGGACTGGTGGATTGTCCCAACGACAGAACATTCGACCTGGTCTACTGCCCATTTTACCCTAAACGCAGAAAAGTCTCAAGTTTGGCCTACACAGGTCGACAATTCGAGCTTTGACACGTTCTGCACTTTCGAATCTAATAAGTTTTCAGACAATTGCGCAGCAGGTGGCTTCTCAGCAATCCGGGCATGGGCTGACAGACCCAGTTCACAAGAATCACAGTATTCGTGGAACATTACCATGCCAATGAACTCAAAACAAGCTTTTTACGATCGATTTATTGGCGGCGCATCAAGCTTTCAAAAAGCTCTAAATATGGATAGCTTTTATAATGCATATACTTGGTGTTTGAGTCAAACTGTATCTGTACCAACAGGCTCGCTTGTCACATCAGTTGCCCAGATGGTAGGACCACAAAACGAAACATCCAGGTTTCAGGTAATGATCAACGGTAAAGATCCTTCTGCGCTACAGGTAGTTGCAGCTTGCATAGGCAATGATTATAACATAACAAATGGATCGATCAAAGGATACAAGAAGCTCGATGATCTACCACTGCCATTCTTAAACAGAGATACGTATCAGGGTAGATATTGGCAATCAGAAGTTCGGCATGCACTCGAGATGTGGAAAAGCGCTCGGGGAGGACCCTCAGCGACATGGATGCAGTCAAAAAATAAGACCACCAACTCTCCGTCCATAGGGGTTGTGATGTTTGATCATTATGAAGGGGGATTAGGTTTGCAGAACAACCTTACTTCTATCACTAACAGACAGAGTTGGTACCTTGTTCGTATTTCCTCGTGTTCCTTGTTCGCCAGGTGGCAGGCGTCTAAACTCTACATTGACCCGACAAGAGATCGGTATATTCATTCGCCTAGCACCACCAATCCAACACAGAGTCTTGATTATTGGGAGCGAGATTTTACAGATACAACGAAAACCATGCGTACAGTGCAGATAGATGCCGAGTGGGCAAATGCCGCCTTGCCACCGAACGATATAATCTTGCCTCTGGCATCCTCGTCATTTGGCATCAATAACGACAACCCATTGGGCATGATAGCGACAACTTTTATCTCAGATGCGATGTCAAGAATTCCATACATGATGAACATAGGTTTCAATGTCTTAACTCCTACAGTGAGACCGAACCATAACTTTACTACTTTATCCAATGTTCCCAAAGACGTCACAGATATCCACATTAAGCGCTTCCGATATGGCTACAGTTACTCTCTTCAAGGCCCTACGAGACGTTTGGCAGTAGCAATTCTCGTTCTACACATGTTGTTAGCCCTAATACACGCGGTGCTTGTTTTTCGACACGGATACACAAACAATATCCTCAAGTCACTCACTGAGATTCTCGTACTTGCAATCAACTCTCCGCCATCATCAAATCTCGATAATACATGTGCTGGGATTGAGAGAGTTGATACATACAAAAAGATAATAAGAGTCCGGGAGGTATCCTCATCTCATTTGGGATTGATCGTTGGTGATGATGGGGATATCACCACTGAGGAGGTGATGGCGGATAAGAAATATGGAAGTCTACGCAAGGAGTGAGACGCGCAATATAGAGAAGATAGACATAGAGGATTGGAAATGGGGGAAGTTTCATGCGCGGAGCAAAATTGTTGGTTCTTATATCTTATGGTTGCATCTTCAAGGTTTGTGGGCTGTAATCTTACATCCGAAATCACAAATATTCTGGGCAATTTTACACGAATTCAAACTTCCACGATAGTACCAGTATTAAACTTCCTACCACAGACAAGATAACACAACGAAGGAAGATAAATGTACCCCCAAGCCCCAAAACACTACGACTCATTTCATAATTTGTGGTGTGACGGTTGAAGAAAGCGGAAAGAAGCCGGATTCGTTTTAGGCTTTGCTGTGATGCAAGTAGCCTTCTGGCCTTCCCAGTGGGATTCGTGGTTGGTGGAGATGTAGCAAATCGTGATTGCAAAATTAAGAAGCCGGAAAAAGCAGTATTGTACCTTTCATGCCACTTACCCACGACAACATAAGCATTGTGACAATAACTTTACGAAAATTTCGGTCAAAATTATCCGGATATTCCAAGCGAAAGTAGCAGAAAATATGTAAGAGGCTACACATTCAAGTTCAAAATAGAAGCTCTAGAAATATTTGAATTATTCTTGCCATAAGTATGAGGGGTATCAAGACAGAAATCATCGACACAGAAGCAAATCAGCGATCTGGTGGATTGGCTTATCTCCCGCTACGTATCACGGGTATTGGTCGAGTCAACCATGTACATTGATCTCGAAGGCGTAGACCTCTGCCGTGAGGGCTCGCTTTCCATCCTCACCCTTCTGATCGATACAGGAAGCCCGAGCATGCGCGTCTGTCTTATAGATGTACATTTGCTAGGTTCACAAGCTTTCAATACCACTGGCACGAAAGGGAAATCGCTGAAGGACATTCTCCAGAACGAAAACATGCCAAAGGTCTTTTTCGACGTTCGCAACGATGCGGATGCCTTGTATGCACATTTTGGCGTGGCACTACAAGGGGTAGAAGACATCCAACTTATGGAGAGTGCTACGAGAGTAACGACGAGTTCTAGGAAGTATTTGAACGGTCTAGCCAGATGTATTGAGCAAAGCGGGTTAGATAGTCACGATCTAACGAGCTGGAATCTGGCAAAAGAAAAAGGAGCCCGATTGTTCAAGCCTGGATTTGGTGGTTCTTACAAGGTTTTCGAACAACGCCCAATTTGCGACGACATCATCTCTTGTTGCGTTGGGGATGTCCAGCACCTCCCTAATTTGCGGAGTAAATTCCGTTCAGGAACCGTGAGGTGGCAAGTTTTGGTTCGCACGGAAACCAAGAGGCGCGTTGAAGCGTCTCATAAGCCGGAGTACCAGCCTCACGGCCCAGATAGAACCTTAGCTCCGTGGAGCGAAGATCAGAATAAGACTTTGGATGATGAGTGGAATTACGTCCCGCCGCCTCCAATTTCTTTGGATAGAAATTTCTACTGGAGTTACTATTACGATTGTGAAAACGAGCTTAACTATTCCGACAATTCCGACTGAGCATCTTCGGATGGTTACTGCAGCTAGCCATTGGGTCTTATGTTGCCAGAATACTGTACTGATGGGATATGTAAAGAGACTCTCTGCATGTACTAGTACAATGGAGAAATATATGAAATCGCAAAGCTCAGGTATAGGGAGATCTCTTTGAAACTCAATGTTTGCAGAATATGTTTATTTCACTGGTTCTTCAAATTTACTCACTATTTATAAATAACTGTGTCACATTGAACGTCTGAACATGATTGTGACAGTCTCGCGAGTATACATTTCCCATATGATATATTCCAATGAGAAGTAGAGCGCCCAAGAGAAGTGCGATACAGAGTAATGTCGGAGAAGGTATACTGCAAGCCAGGAGATGTAGGAATGGGGAGATATCTGGTAGCGCTTGAGCACCTGCACACTTTTGTGTCCATCCAGCGTTTCTTTCTACATTCCTCACTGTCTTTATCTCATACGAAATCTACTTCTAATCTTGTATTACATTTGAACTTCAATTCACCTCAATCCTATCCCGGTATCCTTACATGCACTATTTCGGCTTCGACTAATATTTAAATTTTCCTCTACTAGCGTTTACTAAGTTTTCTCCAATTTTTTAATTGCAAACACAAAATTACATTCCTCTATTCATATTACGTATTAAAGCAAATAACTTGAACATGGCGGCCTCTCCATCCAAACTGATCTGTTTTTCATCTACTCGTAAAAAATCTCGTCACGGAAAATCGCAGTGGCTAGTCGATGATGAGGTGATTTTCACCGGTCTTGCCCTTATTCCATAGAAATTCCGCCTTAGTCAGATCCTCAGCTGCTTCTGGGACGAGGTCTGCGAAGGGAAGTCACATATTGATGCTGGGTACGAGCGCATGGTTAGCATATTGTCATGGAATTCCTCTACAGAGTTCCATGGTAGCCCCTGTGGATGAATAGAAGCATTGAAACGGCGTTCCTAGAGGGATTCTGACACTCAATGACTACGAGAAAGAGAATTCTGCTAGGGATGGAGCAGAGACATAGTAGCGACACAATCGAACACTAGATTTGGAGCTTAAAAGAAATGGGTCTTTCTCTTCTCACACCAAATCCTATCCAAAATAACAACCTATATTTTCTACTCCGCGCAGTGCAATTGAGGTATAGAAGACTCTACATGCAATATAATGGAGCAGAATTCCCGTACTAATTACCCATCTCCGTTCTCTCACAAAAAATTTGTGGTATCTTATTGCGCTTGAAAAATCTAATCTGCAGAGAGGAATGATTTTCTATACCCCTAGCTTCGTTTGTTATAGTCTAATCATATATTCAATATAAAATACCCTATTTACTACTCTGTAATTTACACTTCTCACATCAGACAGCAAGGGCTCGCGTCTTACGCATATGTATGTTATCCAACTGTTGGAGACAATTGTTGGAGAATTCAAAGCGAGCCAATAATCCTCACATTCAAACAATCAACCACACGTGAGATAAGCAAAGTCTGTTTGGTAGTAATTGTATAAAGCCGGCTTTTCTGCATTCCGAGAAGAGTAAAATCCAACACCTAATATTATCACAACGTTCCCGTAGTAGATCAAGAAGATGCAGCTGTTCCAGTCAATGAATATTCCCTTAGGGTTCTTAACCGGTCATGTGGCGCTCGCCCAAGTTAAGGATTTTAAAATCGACTTAGAGCCACATTGAATGCTTCAACTGGTGTCTCAAACCCAACTACCGGCCGTCGAGGAATATCCTGGACTTGGTGGCTCGCTCGGCATTGATCTGAGTGTGTTAAAATCGATGCAGACGGAATGGACTACCACTTTCGATTGGGCCACGGAGCAGGCTGATTTGAACCGGTTCGTATACCTATCCAAGCTAATCATACTCGACACGTGTTCATGTATTTAATGATATTGATAGGTATAATCATTACACGACAACGATGGAAGGATTAACGATCCATTTCATCCACCAGAAGTCTAGCGAGCCAAATGCAATACCGCTTATCCTGAACCATGGATGGCCTGGAACTTTCATGGATTTTCTTCCAGTGATTGACCCATTAACGACAGCATCCGGCACATCCAATAGAACCTCAGCTTCCTTCCATGTCGTGGTCCCTTCACTGCCAGGTTACGCATTCTCCAGTGCACCACCTGCCGCCTGGACGCTCAACGATACAGCACGCATTTTTAACACTTTTATGACTGACGTGTTGGGATATGATACTTATGCTGCTCATGGGTCAGACTTCGGTAGTAATGTAGCGTACAACTTATATAACAATTTCAACAAGTCAGTACGCGCAGTTCATCTTACTGGTAAACCATTCCTTCCATTAAGCTCAGTCCAGTTCCCCAAATACAACATCACTCTCGATGCGGATGAGGCGTTCCAGGAAAATCTGGTCCTGGGTTTCAATACAGGGTATGTTATTGAACAGAGTACTAAGGTAAGAATGCTATGCAGGTGCACTATCCTGCTGTAATTCTTTATCCAGAAAATCGCAGACTGACTCAATAAACAGACCAACACCATTGGCTTAGCGCTTCATGATAACCCCATTGGACAATTGTCCTGGATGGCAGAGAAGTATATCTCCTGTAAGATTTTCAAACCCTCCCCTGTCTTCCGATTGTATCTCAAGCTGAAATGCCTGAAGGGTCTGATCCACAAGCGGGAACATCACCATCTGTCCTCACACACAATGAAATCCTTCGCCAAGTTTTTCTCTACTTTTTAACCAAGTCTTTCGTATCATCTATTTTCACCTACCCGCAGAATACCGACGCGTATAGTTCAAGCTACAGCAAAGCGCAAACCGATGCACCAATGCTGTTTAGCAGCTTCAGATACAGCGGTGCATTCTGGACAGAAAAAGTAGTCTCATGGGTGGGAAACCTCGTGACTTATAATTGTGAGTCTTTCTCTTTCTTAACTATTCCAATGAAATTCTCGTGGCGCTATTCCCTTCTTCCTGCTAACGAGACCGTAGATCATAACTTCGGCGGACACTTTCCGGGATTGGATAACCCGCCAGCTTTGGTTGATGATATAAGAAAGATTGGAAATTATTCGACTTATTAATTAGGACATTGAATGTTGGTTTGTTGAGAAGGCAAAGTATCATTAGCTACTACTAAAGATATACATGTGAAAAATCTCACAACTTTAGTAATCTTACTATAATATTTTCTTCAATGATAATAGAAAATATTCTTGCCTCTAATACTATTAAGAAAAAGGAAAACTCGAGAATACTTTTCTCAAGTCTTTTATTCAGATCGATACGAATTTAAACATTAAACCTCGTGTGAATAAATAAAATAGATAAAAACACACACGAACAAAATATGCACTACATATACCGAGAGCGTTTGAACCCCCATCCAAGTACCTAATAAATTCAACCCTCTTAACCCCCTCACCACATCTCAGCCCCTCAGCCCCAACCAACCCCCTCAGCAAGCCATAATCAACACAAGTGTCACGGCCCACAAAATGCGATGTGCAACAAAGACACCTCTCTGTTCCCTTCCATCCCCTTTCGATCAAGAAGTGGAGAGAAGCGGAGTTTTTGTGGAAACGGAAAGGGGGGCATGGTGGTATTAGAAGGTGTAGGACGTCAGAATTGAGGGGAAGATCAAGGGCAGTGCGGGAAGAAAAGGCATTGACTTTGGTGCTATGCTGGGGATCAGTCTTCCGGTCTGGGTTCGGATCGCGATGGGTGTGGGGTTGTGGGGTAGATTGGGGTGAGATTGTGGTCTAGATGCGGCCAAGGAGCGGGCGAAATTCTGGAGTCGCTTTCTGGGTGGAGGAAGGGTAGATTTCATGGATTTGGGTGGTGAAAAGGAGTTGGAATAAGGATGAATATGGTCTCATCGGAAATTTGCAGGTTTCTTGCGAAATCTCCCGCAAAGTATCTTCCCTCTCCTTGCGTAACCTTTCTCCACCTAGGCACATTGTTAACTTCCTCTCCTGGAAAGGGAGACATTTCGATGCCCCACCCAGTCAGCACTTATACCATCTCAATATCTGATACATGATGCCAAGAATGCGGCGTCCAATTGTACGATGTTTATTTCTTCCGGAATCTCCTCTTCAACCAAGATAGCTCGGTCGCGACCATCGGATGAAAGACTCCGATAAGCATTCCGAGTGATGAGTCGGTTGGAACTTGGCGAGCGATGTAACTAGAGATTTTTACGGGATGATACACGTGCGGGATTCGTTCGCTCGGGGGATGGTAGGTAGGTTCTAAAATACTTTGGACAGGGGGAAGTTGTTTGTGGTATGTTTCATGTAATCCCAGGGTTGAGTGCCAATGTTTTGAAAAAGGGGTTGCTAACTACACATTTCCTTCTCACTTCCTCCCAAAATGTACATCGCAATATCCTCGATCCAGTAGCCTACGCCCTATCGGTTAACACCCACGATTAGCACTATTACTGTCAATTGATCCATGGCCTGGCCTAACTAGCTAAAGGGAATAATCGGCAAGCCCGGTGATCTTGATTGGCTGATTAGGTTAGGTTTAGGACTTATTGCACCAGAAACAGCCCAGGCCCAAACGAAAGTCTAGCATTATTAAACTCATCACCGCATTTACAATATTTCATGGAGGATCGGGTAAGTGGTTCTCACGAATGCCCAATTCAGCACAAAAGTCTATTTAGGCCAATTTTTCATTCTCCGTTCTTTTATTCGACAACATGAGCCTCAGCTTGAAACGACAATTCTGCAGCGTGGTAACCGAAGCCTGTTTACCATGTGATGGTGGGTATCTACCTACCTATATGAGCATCTTTCAATGATGGGCTCTTCCCAGAGTAAGTGCCTCTAGGAAGTCATGGTCTTCACCTCAGGAAAAGAGAGGGGGGAGGGGGGATTTCGGAAATTCCAGAGCTGTTATAGCAGCTAAAGACAATTTTCATACACTTGGCAACATTGTCAAGAAACTCAGAAAATAGATTTCTACGCTAAGATATTGTCTCCAGATGGCATTCGATTAGCCTATCAGAATCCAACCATCTTGCAAGCGCCGCCTGGGAAATACCTCTCTATACCTCTCTATACCTCTCTATACCTCTCTCATAAATGACCTACGCTCCTCACATCTGCACCTCCTCACTCGTGTTTACTCTGCCTCCACATTACCCACTGAAGTCTATGCAACACTCGGTGCTGATCACATTACAGCACACAATGTCACCCCATTCGAGTTACATGAAGATGCACAAGTATATAATAAATGCAATGAATAGTATTCACTAGCCTAATAATCATGTCTTTTCTCGAAGTCTTCTTTAAAGAAGTTCCCCGAGTCTAAAATACACACAAATGAAGCTCCACCATAATCGTTTCATTCCAGGGCGTCAAGGGTATAGCTCGCAAATGTCTTCAAATTTAATCAAAGACCAAGCGAGATCCAGGCCGAGGTAAGCCAGGGTCGCATGAAAATCCACCCATCCATTCACTCATTCCATAATAATCGTCCATTTCCCTCCTTCATCCACATCTATATCAGATATTGTTCGGGAAAAGGAAAAGAAAAGTCCCATGAAATCCCCAGATGGTATCATATCATAAGATCAGAACAGCCATTAAAGAACCCTTTTCAGCGACCCGAGCCAACCAAAAGCTCCCCCAAAGTATGAAATTTTCATAACCAGATAGTGTTTTGTATGTCGCTCATGCGCCTGAAAATGTAGGTAGTAGAAAACATACGCAGAAACGCGATTTTGTTCGCTGGTATTGGCACAAAAAATAAGTTGAAAGAAAGTCAAGAAAAAGAAAATTTTGAAAATATCATGTGAACATAAAGCCGGAAGATCCGTAGAAAAAGAATTGATGAAAAGCAAGGCTGAGAACATTCCAGTATCTCGAGAGCCAATGCCATTTGCGAGAAGGCCGTATCAGTGTTCAATATTTGGTGTAGTAATAAGCATAATAAACTAGAAATTTCTGAATGAAGAGATTTGGCGTGGCTACTGGAAATCCGGAAAAAATCCACTGCAGACTGGCCACCCCTCAAAAAAAGATATCCGGAGTGTGTATAATACGATTATTCGTAGTACCGAGGACGCTCTTATTGAGGAAAGCCAGTCATATGGCGAGAAGATGGTCGCTCACGATAGAGCTCCAAAATACGATTGGCAGTGGAAACCATCTGAGAAAGTTGCTTGAGAAGGGGATCAGCAGGGGCAACGTTGGTGATGCGCATAAAGAGGTGTTCGAGGCGTTGAATATAAATGTTCATGATCTTAGGAACCAGATCGGCGACTTGATCATCCTGGAAATAATATTAGTATACATTAAACACCAAAGGAGTACATGAAACTTACAAGATATCCACTGACCATCTTGATCTGGAAGGAGTTCAAGATGGTTTCGGTCCAGGCAAGACGTTGATTCATCAGATCATCAGTCAACTCAATGGTGATGATAGCGCCAAGGCTGAGGAGCAAAAGTGGGCTAAGCTCAGTGATGAACTTTGGAGAGAATCTACAAAAGTATCTTGCAAAGAACTCTTGCTCCCTACCAGTTTGCAACCAACGTACAACAGCATCTTCAAATCTACCCTCTTGCATGGGGGCTTGAATGTGCTTGAACATCTCCTCATACTCAAGCTCCTGTGGCGACTTCTCTTCAACAACAGGAGGAGCTGCGAGTGCTGAGGAGACAGAAGGTCTGCTGGAATTGTGACCTATTCCAGGGCTAGCACGGTGAGATGAACCCTGTCTATCTCTATGTTGAACACGCAAGAATTGAGCTTGGAAGTCAGATTGTGCAGAAGCCATGGATGAAATGGTCTCAGTCAAGCCGTGGACAAGTTGAGTCAATTGTTCGATTTTAAGGCTGTCGGCATGTCGTTGACGTTCAATGTTACCAATCTGTTCTTGTGCTTGGCGGTGAACATCAGCTGCGACACGTTGAGATGTGTTGACTGCCAATTGGGTAAAAGCAGGAGTGATGCTGTTGCTCAAGAGAGTAGCAAATTGCTCTTCGAAAGAGAAAGAAACACTCTTGGCCAAGGTTTCTGACATCAGCTTTAGAAGTTGAGGTTGTTGCATGACCTTGTTGACAGCATCTGGAAGGACCTTTTGCAATTCTCTTGGCAAGGTTTGATTCAAGTGACTAACAATAGCTGGAGCAACTCGTTGATCGACGGTCTTCAAGGTAATATTTTCAATGGAAGGTACGATAGAGTTTTCCAAAGCTCCATTGACAATACGTTTCAACGATTCTTCCATGTTGCCAGTAAGAGTGCTAGAGACAAGGCGAAGAACAGCATCCTGCTTGGCATCAGCGACGGCAGTTTGGGTGCGTCTGTCGTCCTTGATTCTCTGATCCAAAGTGTTGAAGGAATCATTAAGTAATTTTTTCACTTCTCCAGAAACGC
Source organism: Botryotinia narcissicola (assembly GCA_004786225.1). Classification (NCBI taxonomy): domain Eukaryota; kingdom Fungi; phylum Ascomycota; class Leotiomycetes; order Helotiales; family Sclerotiniaceae; genus Botryotinia; species Botryotinia narcissicola. The sequence continues at coordinate 8,986 of PQXJ01000128.1, read as the reverse complement.
GACCTTCAATCTCCTTGAGAACTTCATCTGTCAAGCCAGGCGCTGACAAACTTGAAGAGGTACCAACATCTGGAATAATATTCATATTTGCGCGAGAAGTACTGTTGTTTCTTGATGCTAAATTATTCTCTGTTGCGATGTTTTTGGTTTGAGAGGAATTTGACAAAGATTCGGAATTTGAGTTGGCCTTTCGTCGCTTCTTCTTTTCGGCTTTATTGTCAGTCCCGCTAGCGCCGGCAATACTACCGTTGGCAAGTGCGACCGGAGCTTCCTTTTTCTCAGCCTTCTCTTCAGCCTTGGGTGCTGAAGAAGATGGCTCGGTCTGCGCAACCTTCTTAGTTTCCTTAGGAGAGCTGTCCTTGGTAGCTGGACGTTGAATAATCCTAGTAGGAGTAGGGACTGGCGCAAGTGAAGGCTCTGGTGCAGTTTCGCCTGATTCAGATGCAATTGGCGCGGTGCTGATCTCCTTCAATGTATCGATAGTAACAGCTCCAACTCTGTCAGCCACAACTGCAGAGATGCACTTATTGTTGACATCCCAGCCTAGATCGGCTTGCTTAATGGTGAGGCAAGTCACACCCTTGGAGTGCATAGCATACAACTCAAACAAAGTAATTGGTTCTCCACGAGCAGGTGGGGAAGCAGGATTCTGTAAGATGTCCAAACTTCTAAGATTACCTTTGCTGGCAAATGAATATTCTCTCATGCCACTGACAACAGCAGTAGAATCTGGCTTAGAAACACTGGAGTCATTGGCTGCAAGCTTCTCAACGTATTCAGCTTGGGTAACAGTGCGTGGAAGGTTGTATTTAGGAGCAGAAAGGTGGAGGAAATAGATCGAATTTCGTGTAGGATGTCCGACCACAATTACACCGGTTGCAGGGTGATACAAGACGCTACAAACAGCATCCGATTCTTTGCTGTGAGGCAAGTGGATTTCCTGAACAGGCTTGCCCAAAGCAAGATCCCACAATTGTAAAGTATGATTTTGCTTCATACCAACAATCATGTAGCGCAGTGGACCACCCTTTTGATAAGGGCGAAGCTTATCAACAAACAAGACCGAAGTAGGCCATGATTTTTCAGTTGCGGGAGTGGTGATGAGAGTCGTAAGTGGCTCTTTGATCTCGACGGGAGGAGCCTTTTGGTGAAGCTCACCTTCCGGGATCTGGGTCAGAGGGCGGACATCCCAGAACTTGACTCGTCCAGCCTTGTCAAGTGAAACAATAGTTGTATCATCCTCACTGAATGTGAAGTCTTTGCCTGCCTTGCCGGTGTTGACCTTGAGAGATCGGTGGGCGAGGTAGCGGTCCGTATCAACGATACGCTCTTTTCCATTTTTCAGGAAGGAGTTCTTCATGATAACAGATGGGTAGATGATTTGGATGGACTTTCCGCGTCCGACGGCGAAAAATTCAGGGTGATTTGAGCTCTTTCTAGCTCTGGTCTTGAGTACACCGCCAGCTGACTCATTGTCTGGAGTTTGAATAGGAGGAAGAGCAAAGCCATGCATTTCAGGATGGTTTTCCTCTATAAAATCTCCTTCGCCGTCCTTGACAATAGCCCAGTAAACAGTGCCACTAATACCAGTACCGATAATAGTTTCCTTGAGATCCGCTGGGGCACTAGATGTCGAAACGTTGAAGATACGATCGTGTGTTTCAGTGAAAAGTCGAGAATCCTTGCCATCAGCCTGTCTAATGATACGAATGCCTCCGTTCTTTGACATGCCATAAACAATAAAGTTTGAGGAGGCAGTGACTAGAGTGCGATCGATTTGATCGAATTCTTTCTTGAGACGAGCAATATCCATAATGATTTCGTCACGGAAACTAGGTCGACCTTCTTCACTATTTTTGATAGTGATTGAAGTCCATGGTTTCATAGGGAAGTTGAATACCTTTACGACAGTTTCATCGTAATTGGGTGGAGCATCCTCGGCAGCATCTGCACTCTCCCAGCTGTCTGCAATATGGCCATTCGCAGCGTCGTCAATGATTTCTTTGACTTCATTAGCAATTGGAGTAGGCAAATCATCAAGAACAGTGTCGTCCTTGTCAAGCACCTTCTTGATAGCTGTAGCAGCGACTTGTGCACGATCCTCGAATTGTGTCTCGGTTTCAGCAGCAAGCATGTTCCGCAAGTCCTTCTCAATCTCAGCAGTAGTTGCCTCCTGTTCGGCACGAGCTAAAGCTTCTTGAACCTGGTTATCAACTACATCACCGACTTCCTCAAGAGCATGGCTGACAGTTTCCTTGCCTTTGCCATTGGAAGCTAAAGCTGGGCTTGGGGCGCCAATGCCAATCAAAGCCTCTAATTGAGTACGCCCGTCAGGGAGTGGTGTAGGTGGTCCAGAGGACACGGCAGGAGATCCAAGCTTACGCTTAGAGAACACCTGGCCAGGACTATCATTGTTGCTTCTCTCGTCCATCTTGCGCTTGTTGTCAGTTGAATCTTGTCGCTTCAAGATCTGGAAAGCAGGTGCAGGAATATTTGAACTTGATGGACCACCCGCGGTTGCCTTTGGGGTGCGATTGCGTGGAGACGAGGCTGCCAATTCCTCAAAAGGATTAACATAGGTGAACAATCCCTGGTTGTTTCTTGGCTGAGGAGTGATATTGTCCTTGCTGAGAGGTCTATCAATCTTGCCCTCGAAAGCGGAAGATCCCATCATACTCATGTCCATGTCGATCTTCGTATCTTCCAGAGTTTGTGCCAAATCACCAACATCGTCCAAAGAGCTGTTTGCTTTACTTGGAGGTGACAATGCCTTCTCAGTATTCAAATGTGGCGATTCATTGCCAGTTTGAGGTGGCTTTGGTTGATTGAGAAGACGAAGGAGATACGCCTGTGTATCGGCAGGTGGAGAAGTCGCAGCTGCGAAGCTCGACTGGGGTTGGGAAGCATTGGCAAATTGCGGACTTGTTTGAGTCATTTGCGGGGTAGAAATTGGCTTTTGTTGTGCTCCTCCCATGAGTGCAGCGAGAAGATCTTGACCACCACGATTACCAGCGCTGACTTGACCAAGAACATCGGAGTTTCCACCGAAGCTCATGGACGACTCGCGAGATGGAGGGAGTGGTGTGCCGATCGGTGCTGCTTGATGATTTGACTTGCTCGCAGAAGGTTGGCTGAACTTCAGCAAATTAAGTAAGCTTGAAGTACGATTATCATTGGTTGAGGTACCAACTGGGTTGGCAAGACGGGGTTCTGCATGTGGGGTATCAACAGGACTCATGATAGAAGAACTATGATGAGGTTGTTGACCATGTACAGGAGGGGTAGGAAGTGGCGAGGAAACAGAAGGTTGTTGATAATGAGGAGGCAATTGTTGATTTTGACCAAAGAAGCCGCTGTTGTTGTGATTATTGTTGTTGTAATAATTATAACTTGGCTCTAGATGAACAGGAGCAGCCTGCTGCTGCGGTTGCTGCGATTGATTTTGCTGTTGTCGGAGCTGAGCAAATAGAGAATCCAAACCACGACCATCATTACCACCAGAACCTGTCGGATATCCAGACATCTTGAAAAAATGAAGCGCGCTCAAGGCGTAATATTTTGAATGAAAATTAAATTGAATCGATCAATATCGAGAAGAAAGTTTTGAGTATGTAACGAAAGGATTTGTTGAAGAAACAAAGATGAAAAAGAAGATAGCCGATAACTTTTTTTCAGCGATCGACAACAGCTCTAATCTTGTAAATAGATACAAGGCAGAAACTGTCCTCAATAACAAAGGTATTGAAAGCTTCGAGGTTGAAGTACCCAATGAAGGATTTGTTGATGTAAGTTATGGAAGAGATTTTGGGTTGAAGATGTGAGGTTACGAGTGAGGGTAAAGGTAAGGGTAGAGGTAGAGGTAGAGAGGTAGGTAGGTATGTAGAGTTTTGTTTGATTCAGGTGAGGGAGGATCGGATCAGATGTGAGGCGAATTTGTGAGGTAAAAAGCGCGTAAAGCAGGTAACCTTGGATAAATTGATAGCCAAGCTTGGACCACCTCCTGGCCCTTTCCGTTTATAAAGTTGAAGTTCCAGTGATATAATTGGATGATAGACGCTGATGCGTCAAGGATTGCTCGCTTATCTAAGCCGACCAATTGTTAATCCATCTTATTTTATCGCGCGAAGAGATCTAATTGTATACCGTCATGAATACAAATTCTCAAATACTGAAATAAATCCAAACGTTATGATTTCAAAGATATTATTATAGTCATATATCAAGTATTACAAGAGGATCTTCTTTTTCACCTCGCACAATACACCAACGGGAAAGCACCCCTTCCCCCTGTCGATCGCACTAAGTACTTGGTACATATTGTGATTCTTTATCACATTCTGTTTGCATATTCCAAGGGCCATTGCATGCCATCAACGGATGATCGCATAATTTCATACAATTACGACCCTTGGTCCCAGTTGTTTGAAATCTCACTGCGCATACTCCCGTTAAAATGTTTTGTCTGAGAAGGTACGCCATGAACTTATACAATCCCATTTAGGGCGAGCCGAAATCAATAAATACATTATCAATAGATATTTGAATGACTGTTCTTATCAACATAACTAACCGCTCAACACAGTTGGCTTCCTCTCCTCTTCATTCCCACGAATGCATCTCCAATATTCATCTTCCTCTTCTTCATCTGCACCTACTTTCTCAACCGACCCTGCGTCTACTGTTCAATTCTCCTGCTCATCCTCTTCGCCTCCTCCTGTCACTGGGCAGAACACTGCTTCTTCGACTTTAGTAGTAACTGGTTCTTACCTCGTTCCTCATCGTATTCATCCGCAGAGATAAACAATCAGACAGCCTTCTCCAACGAAACCATAGACAATGTTTTAATGTACGCCGGCGCTTTCAATAAGACCGCAATAGCATTAGCAGGCACAGCATTAGAAGATGCGAAGAAGAACTTGGCCAGCAAAGAATGGACGGGTATTGGAGTCGAATGGTTGAGAAATTTATTGGGAAAGAGAGAGTGGAGGTTGGATTGTGTGGATGTGTATATCAGGCTCTGATGTCTCCAACTTTTTCACGGAAATATAAAGGGAGAGGATGGTAACATCATGCTCGAAAGTATAATGAAAACTAGACTGGTTATATTCACAGTACTTTGAGGAGTCGTGGGAATGAAATATAGCCGTATTATCATGGGAAAGAAAGCTCATGTGAGTCTGACATGAGGATGGAACTGGTTCGGTTTACATTTTGGGATTCGGATTGTTTAGCATAGGTCGTCGGAGCGGGGTGTTGGTAACTTGTGTATACTTATATCAGATTCGGTAGGCGTCTTGTACAAGCGTACTTTGAGATTGCAAATTGTTCCATCAAGTCATGTAACACCACTGCGGCAATTTCTTGATACTGTCCACATATATATACCTATTCAACAACATCTCTTTCCTGTCCTCACTTCTTTAATCAATACATATTCACTGTGCCCCGTTCTCCATGCTTAATGCCCAAGCACTACATGTAGTAGAAACATCAGTTCCTACCATTACTTTTCAAACCTCTCCCTTTTCTCCCCTTCCCTCTCCCTCGTCCACCCGGATCTCCATCTCCCCCCATCCTATTCCCATACCACCCCAACTCCCATCCCCCTTCATTCCCCTCTTTCCACCTCACATCAACTCATCACCTCACAACACTTCATACATATATCCTCCCACCACACCTTATCCCACACACCACTCCTCGAATTCCCGTATTCCCTATCCAATCTCTCTCCCATACATCATCACATCTCTACACCCCTTCAAATTCTGCCTCCTCAATCCCCAACCGCCCCAATCATCCATCCACAGCACTCCACTCCCACCCCGATAAACCCCAATGCAATACTCAATCATCACAACATTACTTCTCTCCCGCCTCAAATCTCTCCATCTCCATCCACTCTCGTATAGAAAACCCACGCCTCCTGATCAACTAATCAATTGATCTACTTTTGCTACACCAATAGTTTACTATTCATATCCTAGTATGGATATCAGATCAATAAGTAGATTATACGTAGCATCCACATAAAAACATACTGTAATACAAAGTAGTTAGCCTCCGACCCACACATGTCCTCAGCTATTCCTATCTACATTAATCACTGATATAACATGTTTCTATCAAATTAATCACACCATGCATTATGTAAAACCAAAGTTACTGCACACGTTCAATTTGCCTCAGAAAATCTGATTCGATCATTGTAATCTGATTTGTATACAATATATCTAGATATCCATATACAATTTATACATATGCACCATCCACTCCATTCTCTTCTCCACACATACAAGCCCAAGAGACACACACAGTCCCGAGCAATCGACCTCCTCATCTTTCCTCCCCATGCATTTATTCCAGCTCGACCGAGAACTCCACGTCTTTCATGTTTCTCTTCTCTGCTAACTTATTATTACCATCACCGTTTCCATCCACCCAGCCATTCATATAAGAAGAATTGGCGGGTATGAGTATTGTATCCTGATGTATCCACAAAATCCCGCACGGGGAGTGAGTATGTGTCTCTGCTCATCTTATCTCATCTTGTCATATCATCTCATCTGAGATACACATCCCCTCATCGACCAGGTTCCAATATGGAGGCACCTACTAGGTATATATACAACAACAAAGTAAACATCCACAAAAGAAGACGAATCGCACTCCAATACGCCTATTAAAATGCTCTTTGCATTCATACCCTGCGAGTCCTCAGTACTCCAATTCGAATGATTTTGAAAATTTCAATGCCAATATGTGCTCGCGTGATGTGGTTGACTATGCTGTATGTTCAAAGGTTGTGTGGGTATCATTTTCTCATCTGCGATTCCTTCCTCTGTCTGTCTTTATTCTTTCTTCCCCCATTTTCTTTCATAGGCCTCTCCTCCTGGTTTTCAAGACTCCAAAAAATCATTCAGAACAGAAAGTCCATCCAGAATCACAAAACGTTCAAAAGATTTCTCAATCCCGCCTTGCGACTACCACCAGATTGGATACTTCGAGGCATATGTGGGTGGCTTTCATCTCGGCTTTCTAGACCACTTTCGTGGATGTTGATTTGGGGTTCGGGAATCCATTCTTTTTGTTCAGGGTTCCATCTGTGGCTTTAGGGATGTTAGTTTTGCACTTTGGAAGTGTTGATGATGGGATAAAAAAAAACTGAAAAAAAACTTACCCCTCATGTAATGTCTTCGTCAAGGCCCTCGGACTATACTCATCCGTGAGTACCCTGTCAAAACTATATGGTACAAGAGCCGGCACGCCCTCAAACTCTGTCTCTCTCAATGGATAGATATCTCTCGTTCTGTAACGATGATAATTCTTACAGCTCCAGATTCCTGGCTGTGTACTGGGGTTCACTTCTGCAAGTCCAGTGATATCAATGAACAATCCATTCCTCACGTCAATCCATCTCGCATCAATGACATTCATGCCATCACCCCTCACTCTCTCTACATGATTAGGATTGATATCCAACAGATATTCTCTCGTAACAGTCGTTCCGTCATCCGCTCTCGCCGTATAATTATGCATCGTCATGTTCATATTCTCTCCCAACCAAGCCAACGTAGCAGCCGAAACCTGTGTATCCAAATCCCAATCCCACGGCATAATCTTGCCATTCCACCACCAACCTAGTAACGTCCCATGCGCAATCCATGTCTCGATGTTTCTTTCGCGGAATGTGGTAAGATAGGATCTAATTAGATATTGAAGAGAGTCTTGCTTCTCTTCATAAGTGACTGGGTTTCCTTGGAAATACCGTATGTCGTAATGTCCTAATATATCGTTTCCACCTGGCTCGTGAAAGTACTTTGTGTCGTGGTGTTCCGTCTTGATTTTAGGTGGGAAAGCCGGTTCTCTCTCTTCGACCGCTGCAGATGGCTCTTCGTTTGGTCGTGGGGAAGCGTGTGTAAATGAGGTAAGGAAAATAGATGTTGTGGCGATGGCGCCGAGAAAGGTTGGAGGGCGCATTGTGGTATTTTTGAGTGAATTTTTGTTTGTTTACCCGTGTCTCTTCCTTCTCCCTTCAATTCTTCACAAAACTCGCGAATATGAAAAAAATAAAAATAAACAAGCTTTCCAGAAAACAATCGCGCGCTTTCCAATTAACGCAATTCCCCAAATTATTCGAGCAACAAAGGTTCAATGGCTGGTACAAATATACCTTGCTGGATACAAGCGGGAAAGCGCTTGATATCATAAGCCAGGAGTGTGCTCGTGTGCCTCACTTCCGAGATCGAATAATGCCAAGAGAAGATCCAAGCAGCCAAGAGACAACTCAAATGAAATCGAATACGAAGTACGAGGTTAACTCTTTGAAGGAGAGCGCTGTGAAAATCGATGGGAGCTTGGTATTGTGTCAGACTTGTATGCATGCAAGATGATGAAATTGTTGCGGCGCAAGTACTCGTTCGGTTGTTGGAGGTTGGGAATACCAATTTTAGTAAGAGTAAGAGTGGTGAGAGAATAAGAGAGAGAAATTGATAGAGGGCAACGAGAAGGACGAGAACAAATCAAGAAACCGACTGGAATCAAAAAAGTATGAGTGGGGAAGAAAGGAGTTTTGTGGACATTTCAATCTGATCATGATCTAGAAAAGGAAAGGAGTGGTATCTGATCTATTAAACAACGAATTTTCGGGACTTTATCCCATTTCTTTCCTTCTCTTTGATGGCGAGAAGATTTATCATTATGAATCCCGGTCATGGATTGATTAGATAGTCTGGGATGAAAGCAATATGAAATGACATGTAGCCGCGGTAGCGTTGTAGAATCCATTGGCTTTTGTTGGTACATCTGATTTCTATTATGATATCTAAAATTTGTACCTCGAAAGTATAAATATTTTGATTAAAATTTAACTCTTTTAGATAAAATCAATCGATAAGCTTAGATAAATTTATATTGTATTATAAGGCTTGAAATATATGATCAAAAATGATATTGATAATATACTTTAATATATATATTATTGAAT